>VXAV01006903.1:218249-265643 GCA_013399715.1 Alectura lathami | reverse complement strand
CCCGGCCCCGGCGGGCGGGCGGGCGGTGCGCGGCCTTGGGGCGCTGTTTTTCCCCTCGTTGGCCGAATTTTGGGTTTTCTGTGTGCAGCGGGGCGCGGGCTACCCGCTGGGTTGGTCCGGGGGCCAAGTGGTCGCCCTGGGCCGTGCTCCGTGAAACACAGCCCTTTACCTCGGAACGTCCTCGGCGAGCCAGCGATGGGCACATCTTTCAGCTCAGCCTTCTGTCGTGGGCCCACGGGGCCCCTCAGGGCCTGCAAGGTAGATGCTTGCTGCCTGCCACAGAAGGTTTCCATCATTTTTCCATCCTCTCTTCCCGTCTGTTTTCAGAGGTGCCCACCAAATGGTCAAAATTAATGTTTTAAATAGTGTGTTTAAAATATATATACAAAAGATTAACCTATTTACATTGGGGTAAAAATTCAGGCTTCCAGTTGATCAGAAATCTATTTGTAGCCAAATACTACAGAAAGCCTCGCTAGGCAGGAACCAAACTTAGTTTACCAGAGATATTTTAAGGAATCCAAAAATAATACTTTAGAAAGAAAGTGTGACACCAGTTCCTCGTTTCTCCTCGCTCACACCTTTCTCCAAGTTTCTGCAGGCCTTGCTGACCTGCATGGCTACCTGAGGCCCTGCACATGACGCCTGGTGCCTCAGCAGCAGGGAGCTGGTGGAGTCACACCACGGCACCAAACCTAGTTGGCACGCTGCTCGTGTTTAAGTTAGGCATTCCTCTTTTAGGGGTAAACTTGCATGTCTTGGGAGACAAGACTTCTTATAATGTCCACTGTCAAACATGCTCATACTTGTTTCATACCTTTTAACAGCTTCAATTACTTTTAGGAATTGTCCATGATTAAAAAAGGTTGTTTATTTTAACTGGAAAGAAATGTGAAGCATCAGGATTGTCCTGAATGTGTCTGACTATGTGGGTGCTTGGCAGCGATAACTCTGGGGAAGTTACGGCTACAGCGTACACCTTTGTGTAACTTGTGAATGCATATTTTCATACCCTATCCATGATTAATTTAAGAGGTTGGTATAAACCATGTTCAAGTTGCAAAAAGGTTCATGTCCTTTCTGCAACACATTTCAGTTGCCTCACCCTGCTATATGTATGTCCCTCTCTGGATTCGTGAAGTCTAATTCCTGAGATGACGATGAGGTCAGCTAGTCTGACCAGCGGTAGCCTGAAGGTGACTATATCTCACCTAGTTATCACAGGCCGAGTCAGCTAGACAGCTGAGGAGCCTGTGTCTGGTTAAAGCATGTCTTTCTGCAAAACATTCATTTCCTTCAGAAAAAAAGTTGAGACAGAGGGATTCACTGACACAGTGAATACAGCAGTTGCTCTGGAAACCTTCATTTTATCGTCTTCACTTTTAAAAATACAAATTTTATTGTTCTAATTCAATTCCTCTGGCTTCAGGTTCTAGCCACTGGTTCTTAGTATGCCATCCTGTTCTGTACTGAACTGTCGTTTTATAACTGTTTTTTTTTTTTGTTTGTTTGTTTGTTTTCCCTGTGAAGATGCTTGATCAAGTATTTCCAAGTGGTTGTTTTTTTCTCACTGTTCATTTTCATCCAATCAGATTTGCACAGCACTGCATGGGGAGTGCCTGTTGACTTTCTTGCTCGCTGCCACTGCGACCATGCCAGTGATTGCTGATGTGAAAGCAGCTGGGCCAGCCAGCCTGGCACTGAACGTACCGTTCGTGCCCCACCAACATGCTTCAGCTCCAGCATATCCGAGGTACTCAGGAAGCACCACACAAGGAGAGATCAGTGTGTATGTACATAATCATGTACATTTTCCATGGCCAGTAGATCACAACTCCCGCTGAGCAAGCAGTATGGCACACTAAAACCCAACAAGGTAGTCGTATGTAATTTCTGAAAATTACCTGCAAATATGTAATTTCGTGTCTGACTGTATCCTGAAGGGCACAATTCGACCAGCAGTCCAATTTTATTCACCATCATTCTCTTTTACTTGCCATTTTGCCTGTCTTTTACAAAACACAAGTCTTGTAAACAACAATTTTTTTTTACCCCTTATAAACATTTCTGTTTTGGGGATTTTTTTTCAGTGACGTTTGATGTTTTAATGTGAAAGTTAACCAGCTTTTACTCCATTAAGTATATAATTTGATAGTAACTGATGAGTTACATTGCAAAATACTTCAGTTCAGATAGCTGAGAATACAGACTAGTCCGTAAGTGTCTGAGGCATCAAGATGGGAAGTTCTCTAAGGAGAATTCAGATTCCTCCACAGTCAGTATCATTGATTATTACTCATGGATCCAGGTAAAAATAGCTTTGCCTATGTGTGTGATGTCTTTTGATTTTATTTTTTCCTGCATTAAACAGCCACACTGGTTTTTGTTTTCGTCATTTCAGTCTTTCCATGCTTTCAGTCACCCTCAACACCACGACCTAAGCCACCTTTGTTATAAGGCTACGCAATACTTTGAGTTAGCACTCCCAAAGGTGGACCTGTGGGGTCAAAGACCTTCAGTCCTCATGTCTCAAATGCTGATAGTCATTCATTTTAATCACAATGTGTACATTAGCCTGGCTTTTTATTATTATTATTATTGAAGGTACTTCCATCAGAAAATAAAATGTGGGCTCTGGAAAAAGTTACTTTACGCTAAAGAAACAAGTCCGTCAGCATGTTTTATTTCCGGCATAAATATTAGTTTTCTGTCTCTTATTTGGGCCTGTATTAGATTAAGTATGTCTTTGGCCACAGAGCTTTGAAGCTGTAGACCAAAGCTTTTATTTTTGGTCTAGTATTTAATAGGATCCAGTGGAATTGATTGATGCACTTGGGAAAATGCTTTTGATTAGCCTTTGTTGCTGAGCAGTGAATTCCACTGCAGATTCAGCATTCGGTGCCACAGAGCACCCCGTGCCCGCATCCAGAACTTCAGTTTCCCACGTTTATGGGACAAATTATGTAAACTGGCTTAGGAATTTTGAACATTAAGGTGGCTAGGAGCACACCTAATAGGAGATAGCACCATCTTCGTAACAACCAGAGGTGGAACATGAACAGCTTTTATGGTGTTTTGGGTATTCGAAAGCAAGGCAGAATCCATATGAAATGGATACTGAAGACTGCCCTAATCCCAGAAATAGCTATCGCAGCCAACAACTCAAGAGGCTGTTTGGCTTCAGATGAGATATTGTACATATGTACGAGGGCTGTAAGAGAGCAGTTTGGTTTGATGTATGTGTCACTCATTTGTTACGCAATAGCAGAGATCAGTTTAATTCTTCAGGAGTAAGAGACCTCTCTGTGTGGAAAGAAAGCCTGCAAGGTCCTGGAGGAGATGTTCAAAGCACTTGTGATTTGTGATGGATGTGAAAGGTGTCTTCCGAGAGATAAGGAAGGGTGAAGTTGTGTGTGCTGTTACAGTTGTCAGCTCAGAGCCACTGTCGATACTTTCACCTCATTTGTTTGATGCAGTTCAGCTTCCAGAGTGAATGAGGAATTTCCTAACACTTATCTTCACATCTGCATGGAGTGTTTTCATCAGGATCAGCACTGTCATCGTCCTGCTGGGCAACTGTACAAGCATGTGGGAGGACAAATCCTTGCCACATTCAACTAGAACAGAAAGATGCTACTTAGGTATCTGTGAACCAAAATACAGTTCTGTGACAACCTGGGGAATTTCACCTCATTCATGTACCATCTGGTTTGATTATGTACAATTTAACTTCAGGTTTTGGTCTGATACAGCAAGAAATGCAGCTAAATTGCAGGAAGGCTAGTGCTAAGAGAAAAGGGACGATGTGTACTCTGACTTACAGAATCCTGCAATTTTCTGTGCATAAGGGACATAGATTGTCCTACACACCAGCAGAGTATGTGCCAGCCTGCATCCAGCCCTGTCTCGTCATCTTTGACATTCTCCATCACTCTGATGTTAAACAGTGATGTTATCAACCAGAAAACACCCAGGGAAGAGCAATTTTTTTCTCTGGTTGACTTTAGCTTTGCGCTTGGCAACAGCTCCCTCAGAGGACAGAGGAAAAGCCAGTGCTGCCCTGCCATCTGCTCCCTTTCCCCCTTTCCACCCTGATCCACCTGTGCCGCTCTGCCCACACCTTCCCAGAGGGTCACATTCCACGCATTGCACAGCTGCGGCCTCTCCTGTGCTCAGCCGAAAATATCTTGGGCTGCTTGATCATCAACGCTAGCAGCTAACGAGGTCCTCTCACCACCTTTCTTTCTGCTTTCTCCTGGCTCCCTTGTCTTCTGCATGACCTCTTCCCTCCAGTCCATTTTGATTTAGTGGTGACAAGAAGAAATTCCCCTGCTACCAAGGAGCAAGCAAAGCAAAAAGCATGGCCAAGGTGGTGTATCCTTTCTGTTTAGAAATCTGTTCTCATGGATAGAGAATCTCCCTACTACAGAGCTTCAGGGAAGAAGATCTATTCACACAGTTGAACACCTATAGGAAAGGACAGGGATGTTCCAGGCAGTACACAGAGCAGGGAGGTTCCCATCTCTCTCTGCAGGGGTGGTTGTCATTGGCACCGGTCGTGAGAAAAAGGAACAGATGGACGTGGGGAAGGTGACAGTAAGCAGTGGGTTTACAGAAGGGCATGCCCGGAGGTGGGTTGGGCTGCCCAAAACCATGATATCTGGAGTAAGTTGCAAGCATTTTGTATAAGGTTTTGTGGAAAAGAAGGATTCTCGAGGAGGACTGTGAAGGGGAGACCATGCAGTTTCTGTTCTCTGCTTGTGACCTTTTCAATTTCTCATCTCCCATGTGAAAACCCTGTGTCAAAATAGCAGCAGCAGTTTTTCTGGACTTCAGCAGCCTGGACAGCTGAGCATCCAAAATGCAGTTAGTAACCCACATAAATCACTCCTGTGCTTTCACACCCAACCCTGAGCTTGTCAGGCCTTTGTGCACACCCCGAGCAGCCGCGTGTCACAGGCAGATAGCTCGCCCAGCCTCGCAGCCTGTGTGTGCAGTGACACAAACACATCAAACCCAGAGTGCCAGGCTCGCATTATGCTCGCAGAGCTGCATGTGGGACACTTACCTCTTTAGAGGCTGCAGAAGCCATCAGCATCTGTACCAGGCACCTCCAAGTCCTGTGAACAGTCCTGGAAATATGATTCTGATTCTGCTTGAGAAACTGAATTCACCTGCAGTCCAGCCCACTGCCTTCAGCTGTCCCGTAAAGATACTGTTGGAGTGGCCAGAATACTTTCTGAAATAGACTGTCTTTACAGCAAACAATAACGAATGTCCCTCAACAGAACGGAAATAAACAAAAACCTCCTCAGCACCTGGTCACTGCCAGTGATTAAAAGGCATGCACTTAAATAATTTCGATGAATTTGCAGGTGAGGTACTCCTCAAGAGGAGATGTGTCACGTCTGGCCCTTTATGAATGGATGAGTGAAGGGAAATGCCCGCGGGGAATCCTGTGCTGCACTGCTCTGCAGTATGTATCAGCATTCATGCCCGTTGCCAGTGCTGAGAAATTTGCTGGAGGGAAAAGGTAGAGGCTAGAAGAGCAAGGAACAAGAAAAAACAATATTGTGACTCTCCTGTGTGGGGTTACTAATAGTGACTGAGTGCGATACTGAGCACATTTTTTGCTATGAAATAGGGGTCAAACCCCTCAAGGTCCGTCCGCAGACTGACATCTAGTGGAGGTAAAATGTGGGCTGCGGAACTGAGCTCAAGATTCTCTCTTCAGTCCTACTGATTGAATGACTGCACCGAGTACTCACAGAGGGTGTTCAGTTAACTTAATTTACTAATTCCATTCATGAAATATAAAATAATTTAAAGAGTGCATCCACTGGTCTTTATTCTAAACTAAAGTTACAGGAGAACGTTAAATTTGCAGCATCCCATTTAGCCTGTACACAGAGAGATCAAGTTCTAAATAAATCCCATAAGAGCAAGTGTTTAGAAGGTTTTGCATGCTGACGGCACTTTACCAGCAGATAAGCTTTGTAAGGCAGGGGCAACAGGGCTAGGGTTTGTGTTGCAGGTGTTAGGAGAAAAGTTCGATTTTGAAGCATTTGTGAAAGGCACTCTTATATCACCGCTAAGAAATAATATTTTAGGGGATTCTGTTGGTAATTCAGAAGTTGCCACATATATTCTCTATCTTTCTCTAAAAGAGAAACTATACCCAAGGAGCTATTAGACAGATGGGCAGATACAGAAGTGAGAAATAAGGAGTTCAAACACCAATTCTCCAGAATCTTTTTCTTTAGGTCTCTGTCAATGTCTATAACTGTGAGCAGAGCTTAATACTTTTGGGAAAAGGTTAGTGAAAAATAGTTATTATTAATGTTGATATAGTAATATGAAGCACATGAAGATCTAGTTAGAAATCTCAGTTCTTACTATTGGAATTCTCATACACGACCTTTCTTTTTCCTCTGAGAGAAGCATACAACCTAAACTTTAAAAAAGGGAACAAATATTGCTAAAGTAATATTTTCAGAAGATTTGTGGATTTGGAGATGTTTTATTGCCTTTAATTTCAAAATCTTAGCACGGAAGTAATCTGCTGAAACTTTGCTGTCATCTGTGGGGACCTGAAAAGAACAAAGCTGTGTTTCTTTGAAAGCAATGTCCAAAGACTGTCCACAAAGTGCATCTGATTATGAGGCTGAAAGGGAGCTTTGGGCCATTCATGTCTCATATGATTTTTTTTTTTTCCCACAAGAACACATCAGTAGATGAAGGTTAAGTGTTCTATAGATTGTTATTCTTTTTATACCACCATCTCAACTTTCTTAAGCAGCCACAGATAAGAATTAAATTAGATAGTTTCCCCTGCCGATTATAAGATTCAGCCTCTGCAGGAGTCATTATTTATATTTACATGACAGGACTCTGATTTTCTAAATTGAAAAATCCTGCACTCCTGAATGCCTGGGTATACTAATGCTACAGAACAGCTCACATGGAGGTAAAAGAAAGTTCTGACCAAGGGGGTTGCCCAGCTGTTCACCTGTGCAGAGTCCTCCAAAAGCCCAAAACTCATACAAATAAAACCAGCCCCCTGTGTTTGTAGCTGTCTGCCACACATCATCTGCTCACTAGATCTAGAAAACATGTTTCTCATTAGCCTCTTCCCACATAATTCACCAGCCTCTGTTTGTGCCTGGTACCTCAATAACACTGCGAGTAATATAAATTAATAATTAAAACAAATATTAACTATTAATACCGTGCAAACACAGACATGTTCAAGACACTGTCGGGGATGGGCGAGCCTGCTTTTTGATCTGAGCAAGTGCTGATATTCACTGGATACAAATACCAGTTTCACTGGAGGGGTAAATAAGAAGAAAACACGGTGGTGAGTCGGAGGTGGAGCCTCACTTGGCAAGAGCATTCCCAAAACCTCCTGAGCTGTTTTTCCAGCTAGAAGCTCCATCTGGTACAATGTACCAAGCTAACATATGCTTACCACCTACGATGCTATTTACACCTGCGCACACATGGCTTCTGGGTACAGACTGTAGTTTCCCAGTATCCTCATGATCAGTAGGGCAAAAGAGGAGTCACTTGGTAAGTCAAAAGAAGGCAACAGAGTCAGCTCTCGTTAACAGAGGACAAAGGTTTCTAAGAGCATCGTGTTAGGCAAAGACTCTGAGGATGGTGTGTGCCTTCATTCCTGAAGAAAGGAGTGCCTGCAACTAGGAATCTGTTATAAATCACATTTTTAGTGAGACTGGCAAAGCTGCATAACTCTGGCCTCAGGGAATCTGTCTAATTTGTCAGCTAAAATTCAGTCTCCTGATAGAAAACTAGTCCATTCATGCTTCGTGAAGGCTAATTACCCATGGAAGGAATCTGTTCGGGGAACTGTCAGCGGTGATGTGGTGTGCCATAATCATCGGGCTGGAGTTTCCATGGGGAGATCGCGGGAGTTCCCCGTTTGCTGTGCTGCTCCTTAGCCCTTTTCCCCCTCTCTGCTCTATAGGGCTGTGTCACTTCACAGCACGGTCAGCAGGATGTCCCAGGAGGGAAGTCTCCCAGTGAAGTGTCCTGTTTTGCAGGGAAACTTGCTCTGAGTCCCTGGCTGTCCTCTGTGCCTGGAAGTGGTGGGCGTTTGCTGCAGTTGACATAGCCTACAAGAGGCAAGATTTGCAAGGAATTGTGCATTTTGTTAGACCATTAACAAACTCCCAAAAAAAGAGCCAGATGAGTTCTTATGTACCCAAGTCCTTCTCCAGACCTGCAACAGAAATTGCTTAAAACTCAGTGTCACTTGTATTTGAAGACAAAAGGAACGTGAATAACGTTCAGCAAATGTGATGTTCCAAAAATAATTGTGGGAAGAAGCACTGCGTAAATTCTGAAGAACTTATTTGTGTAATCGTTTACATACCTTCTGAACTGGAAAAACTCCAGCACCGAGTAAATTACCACAGATCTAACACTTAGTGTATCAGAGGATAATTTTTCTTCTCTGCTGGACTAATGAGAGTAATTACAAAGATTTTCTAGCAGCAGATCATAGTTTAATTCTAGACATAATGCTAGACACACTGTATTTTTTTCTTCTGAGAAAGAATGTCCAGCATCAAACTATCTTCATCTACCTTTGTTATAGAAAGGCTTGGTTAAAAAATACTGTTACAGAAAGAAGTTTGCTGCAATTAAAAGTACTGTGCAGACTGAGTGAGGAAGCTTAATTCAGCTGGGTGCAAGAAGCTGAGCAGTCACCAAGGCTGGCAGGATTCACAGCCTCACCATAATGCCTGTGTTTAAGCTCCTTGATGTTTAAGGCCTCTCTGTTTAATTTGACTCCATCAAATTTATGTGTTTGCTCTATTAGAAGGCATCAATAACCAGTCTCTTCTCAGAGTGCTGTATAGAAAAGAGAGCATAATTGTATGAAAAGAGGCCTATTAAGTGTTTGCTTTTAAATCAAAGAACACTTTTGAAATATTAAATAAAGAGGGACTACAACATATAAGTCACTCCAGCCCATCTCACAAATACCAATGCACATTAATAATTTACTTTGGGCTTACACATTTATTTGCTTTCGTATTCGAAAAGTTGCATTGTTGCCTTAGTAACCCCAATATCTCACAGAATTTAGCCTATTCTCCATCTAAAGTGCACCCTCTTAAGGAAATTCATACAGGTTCTCATGAGAGCACTTTTCCTTTTTTCCCCCATTATTTGCAAAGGAGGAAATAATGACTTGTTTTGTCCTGCATGGGCCATTTCTGTCTTTTCTTCCACCCCTCTCCCATCGCACTAATGATACGTGAGATTTAAATGCAACCACAGACTTAGCGACTGGGTTCACAGTGTAACAATGTTCTCAGTCTTGAATAGGTTGTGCTGCTTTACTCCCATAGTGATGCATAGCAATACGCCTTGAAGAGCCTTCCTAAGAAATCCCTCTCCTTATTTTAGAGGATACCTGGATTCTCAACAGTCTGGCCTCTCATAAATTCCTTTTAGCAAGGGCAGTGCAGCTGAACTCTGCTCTGCTGGGATTTTACAGGGGCATCGTTACCTGGGGCATGTTTCAGCCCCTCTTACTGTCCAGGGCTTGGCCATTCAGCGCTTCAGACCCCAGTGCAATCGCAAACGTCCAGAAGAGATTGCCAATGAACTCACAGCCCCATTTCTGCCCCGTGGCATTTCCTGGCAGGAAAACAAGGATATGGGGAAGAGCAGACTCTACCTTGAAGATGCCAGAGATGACTTAAATCACCTGCCATGAAATTGCCTGGCCTCTCTCCTGTGCTGGTGATGATTGCCAACGATGCCAAGCACGCCACAGGCAGCTCCCAACTAGCAAATGCCGTCGGCATCGCTTCCATCCCCTCCTGGCCTAGGGCACCACAGGCTGCACGCATCTGAGCACAGGGCAGGAGGATGCCAGCCAGGGGGAAGCTCTAGAGAATGAGGTCCAGGGGAAAATCTTCCTGAGATGGGGTGGGCGGACAAAACCCTACAGCATCCATCCATGGAGCAGGTACAGCTCAGGCACAGCAGCCACATGCTCACCCGCAGCACTCTGCTAAAGCCAGAAAAAAAACACGATGACTTGTTGAGCACTGTGGTTTACATGACAAATCAAAGTTTGTTCCAGATGTTGATTTTTTGTTATTTAAGAAGATTTATTCATACTGATGTAGAAGAAATGAAAGAAATAAATGCAAGCTCGAAGCCTCAGAAGAGGTTCAAAGCTCAATAGTATTTACTTGCCACATAATCTTTTCTCATCACTCATTGACCTCTGGCAAACAAAGTTGAGCTGACAGCAGCTTCTAACTTCCTTTCTCAAGCCAAGATTCTCAAAAATACCTTCTTTTTAAAGTTGTATTTCAACCTCTACAGGCACTCTGTCCAAATATCTCTCTTCAAAACACCGTTCTACTTGTCTTTTGCATTTAAGAATCTTGCTAAGAGGAATTCTAGATAAGTAGATTTTTTCAAACACGAATAAAAGGGAAAAATCCCACAAGAAGTGAAGCCAATCTGCTTATATAAAGACAGACTATTCTCTTCTATTCTCTTGTTGTTTTTTTTTTTTTTTTCATTTTTCTTTAGTTTATAAAAATGTCCTCTTAATCCCTACAGGTTTTCTCTGAGAGGAAATATATCTCAGATCCCTACATAACAATATAAGTAAGATTCACATGAAGCAGAAAAGATTGATCGATTTAATGATTAAACAAAAAGAGGATGTGTAAATGGCTGAGGAATGTATCAGGGAAACATATTAACTGCAGTTTATCAATGTGTCTACCTTTGAATTCTTAATAATTCACTTAGATGAGATGTTAAAGTGAATTGAGTTAGCTCTTGCTAACCTTAAATGTACAGATAACGAGTTTTTTTTTCCCTATTTCAATTACAAAAAAAAAAAAAAAATCAGCCTTTGTCCCCTTTGGGGAAAATTTGTATGTCTACCTGTCTTTGAGCTGATCAGGGTTTTCCAGGTTGTGGGTGATTTTATCCTCTTAAAATTCTGAATTGTTTATTATGATGAACAGCCTTCAGATGAACACAGATGGAAAGTAAATTGCTTTGGAAATAGAAGTTGCTCAGGGATCGAGAAGCTCCCATTGAACTGATACAGGGACGAGCAAACTGCAACTACTGTGCGCAGTTGTTTGCTCCCCCCGTACTATCTGATTGCTTCCTGGAGTTCTGAGCATCACTGTTAATGCACAGGCACTGATCCTCAGCAGCTTTGCTCTGTATTGAATGGAAAGCCCTTACACTCTACATCGGGTTTGGTCCATGAATACTAACACAAATTTCATCTCCTCCCCACATCCGTCTGTGAATTTTCAGGAAAAAATGCCCAGGTCTGCGCTTTGAATGAGTTCAGCACAAACACCAGTGGTGCAGCACTACAGCTGTTCCCATCGTGCTGCAGTCAGGACAGCAATAGCTTGGGTCTCGGTTGGGATGGGGTTTCGAGCCCTTTCCCCGTGGCCCTCAGCAGAGGCAGAACCAGAAGATGGTGCACGTTCAAATGCGATCAATACCTGCTGTTGGCACAGCACCAATCCATCTCCGGTGAGCTACCAGACAGGGAGGTGTTATTTGTACTGGGTGTTGTGGAAGGGGTGGGAAGGCCACGACTGCCTGTGAGCGATGCCTAAGAACAGGGGAATCTCTGTCTCGGGGAGTTTGGCTGTTACCAAGGGGGGGAGATTTGAACTGATGGCCGTCAAAGCTAGAGTTCTGCAGTTCATTAGTTGCTTCACCTGCCAAGCCTCTCCATCCCACCGTTTTAGATTCATCTGATTACAGACCACGTCTTTGTGCCACGCAGCGAAGTTTTGCTAGCTGCGGTGCGTGGATATGTGTCACTGCTGGCCTGGGGCAGTAGCAGAGCTTACAGGAGCCCACAGGGGTAAAATCAGGATATCGAGTTACAGCATCCTCCCTGTCACATTCCCTTCTTGCTCCAGATGAGAACTTCCTCGATTACTGCCCACATTAGGGGTACATTATCTTCTCCTCTGTGAAAGCTTAACTGTGTTGCCTCACAAATTATAGGAAAAAAGCCAAAATTCCACCCATTTATGACCACTTCCATGTTCCTCCCCTCCCTCACCTGCAAAAGCCAACCCACAAAGCTCGCTGCGAAGCGGTTTCAATGTGTGTCTTTCAGAAGAGCAGGAAGAAGGAAGAGAGGAAGCTGTGGCTGCACATTGGCCAGCAGAAACTTGACGTGCACTTTCCTCCTTGCCTTATCGGTTTGGAAACAGTGGAGTGGGGCAGAAGGGAGTTTCTAGTTGACATGCACATTTTCCCGGTTCAGTTTAGCTGGAATACCACATACACAAGCGGTTCATCCTCACAAATGCCATGTCAGGCCCAGAGCCAACACAAACACAAAGTCTGTCTTCAATATGCAGAGAGTGGAAAAAAAATAATGGTTCCAGATCACTTCAAATTAGAGTGTCCATGCAAAGAGAGGGAGCAGGGAGATGAAGAGGGCTCTGATAGTTGTCACAGCATTACACCAAATTCGGCTCTTAGTAATGTATGTTGTGGTAGGTACAGCTGTTGTCCTTGGCTGGCATGCTTTAGAGTTGATTATAATACAAATAAGGACATACTCAAAATCAGTAGGCCAAAGATCTCAAAGTAGTGGGCTGTAATTCTTTAGGATAAGAATTTTCACAGGGCTACCTGGGAATTAAGGAGCCTACACTCCTGGTAGTTTCAGGGAGATCGAGGGACTTCATGCCTCACTCCAGTGTGAAAGCTCAAGGCTTCTTTCCTGATAAAGACGTGGTAACAAGTGATATGAGATTTGTTAACTTTGGCTTTAGAATATTGTAAAAGCTGCTAAACCACCTCCCCAAACTCAGCTGTTTGTAAAGATATTCAGACCTGTCATTTAAATGGGCTGAGATCTTGAAATCCTTTTAGTTTTCTTGTACCTTGAGGTCCAGTCATCCCTTCAGGGAAACAGCATGAACAAAATAATGTAGAACAAGAACACTGCAACTGACATGGATTCAAGCAAGTATTGAATCACAACTGAAGAGAGGAAGAAAAAAGAGAAAAACTAACTTTGTTTGCGGGTGGTAGGTCACTAAAATTAAATCAAAAATAAAAGAGACCATCTAAATTAATAAATTATTCATGGCAATTAGTTTGCCAAGCATAAATCCATGAAGTTTTCACTGAGAATAAAGGACTCTAGTCTGGGTTCCTGGCCCAATTCCAGATAAGGTAATTGCATCGTGCCTACTTGAGTTTCCACTTCAGTTCGGCGTGATGTATGTGTCTTCCTCCCCAGAAACTGTTGTCTAACAAATCTAAGGCCTGCCACTTGTCTTTCAATGGTAGATAGCTTCAGGTTTTGTTACCTGACTCTTTATGCCCCCACACTATTATGTTTCATATTTCTTAGCCTGATAGCACTAAAAAATAGGGCTCAAGTCACAGTGTTGCTAAATCCTAGCACTTCCAGTATTTTCATGCAATTTAATGTTTTAACACTTGAGACATACCACAAACACACAGTTCAGCCCAGAAAGCACACAAGCTTCCCCCAGCCTCCAAAAGCTGCTGCATGCTTTTATCATTAGTCAGGAAGCAAACTTCAGTCTGGCTGCCCTCCACAGATAGGAACAGCGCATCTCAGTGCTTCCCTGTGGGCTGGGGATTATCTGCATGTGACTTCATGTCTCAAAAGCAGCCAAAGGCTGTTCCTGCAGCTCCACCTTTTGGGAGCTGGGGAACAATCAGGTTGCTTGGGCTGGTTATTTTTCACTAGAGAGGGACTTAACCTTGTTGTATTTGTGTCTGACATTAATATCTAGAATATAAAGAATAAAGCACTGTGGAGGTTTTAAAGATGTGTAGCTTCCTCACAGAAAGCCACAAAACGTGTTATGCTGGACATGTCTTTTTTTTTTTTTTTTTTTATTTTCTAAACAGTTCCTGGAGGTCACTCAGTAAGTACATTGACATACACACTTCTAATCATCACCATAAAAAAGCTTTCATCTGGCATTTCTGCTCAAAATTCACTTGAAATCATTGTGCCAGACTGAGATGCGGCGTGCATAGACCAAACAAACATGCCAGCATCTAGTCCATGCCGAAGCAAGCACTATTCTTCTACATTTGAGTTGAAGTTGGTTTCTAACCCTGCATTTGCTCGCTCACAAATTATTGCAGCCTGGAGCCTTCACGCTGGAAGGTGCAGAGTTCTTTCACACCACTGGGTAATTTCTGTGCTCCAGCAGGAGGTCGGGTTGTATGGTGCCTTTAGAAAGCATCCAGCACACAGCAGGAGTGTCACCCTGTATAAAGACCTTTAAAACGCGTGCAGAAAGCAGCCTGGACACCATGAGCTTCCAGACATCTGGATTTAGACTGCAGCACAAGTCTACCCCTGCTGGAAAAATCAGGACTGCACTGGAGACTGCGGGAGAGCCGAACCCAAAGCTCGACGCACAGTGTGACACACGCTGCTTCCGCTGGGGCTGCGTTCAAGTCTGTGGTGAGATTCAGGATCAAAAGGTGCAGCAGCAGCTGAGAGCGAGCCTTCATAGAAGAGCATCCCCACAGAATAAATCTCCCCACTTGTTGGTTCCATAAAGTGGAGGAATGAGTGAAAAAAATTAATAACCCACAGATCAACAACAAAGTCCCCTTTACCTCTTTTTATTATCCAGCCACAGATTAGATTGCTTTGATGAATACAAAGCATGCATTTGCCTTTCATCACTTCGCATGTTCTAAACCGTCCTCCCAGACTCAGCCTCTCTGTTTCAGCCTACTAAATATTATATGTGCACAGGAGCAATTTGGTGTATATAATGGTAGGCATGATCGTTAAATTGGTTTCCAGTGTCTTTCAGGCTGCGTCCCTGTAGAACTGCAATTAAACACTTGACAAACCACAAGGCTCTGCTAATCCTGCTTCAAAAATCTCCACCGGTCAGGACGGCAGCTGGCCTTACTGCTGCACCAGAGTCTGAGAGACCCAGCATTACTTCAACTCTCCTTAAAAATACTCTGCTTCTCCCTTCAACTCCGGGTTCATGTTTCAGCTGTAACATTCGGCCTCAGCTCACTCCTCACAGCCGTGTAACAATCTCCCCTTTGTTTAGCCCTGCTACCTCATTTCTCTCTATTAGCCTTTAATCCCTGTCAGGGTTTCACCTTTGCAACGATGAGGTCACAGCTCATGTTGATTGGGAAAGGAAATCCTGATGATTGTTGCTGACAGAAAGCTGATAATGCTGGTTTTGGCAGCAATAAATTCTCAGTCTCTAAATGAAGACTAATCTTTGAGCCAGAAATCAGCTCTTTCAGTAGTTTTGTTGGCCTCATTCACAAATATTTTCCCATGCTCAAGCTGCTTGACCTTTGGAGCATTCAATGCACCTATGTTATTGTGCAGAACTCTTTTCCAGGGATCAAAATAAGCAGCCATCTATCAGTGAGAGGCAGGTGAAATTATGAAATAAATCAATGCTGCTATCCTCATTGGGAATGCAGCACTCAGAGCTCTGCAACTGTAAGCACAAAACTCGTATCTGCTGCTGAGCAGTGCTGTTCTGTCAGCATTTTTATTTCTTCAGGTGTCTGCTGTTGCCAGGGCCAGTTCGATGTTTCTTGTTTCAGGACAGAAGTGCATCATGCAGAGGGAGAAAGGAGGTAAGCAGGAGGGGTTTGTGCTGTTAAATCCATGGTGCTGCTGTGATGAGTGATTCCATAACGATCGTTTTTAAACATCCCTGAGCAATGCAGATGCTCCTTTTACCATGTCAGAAAAACTTCAGTGTGGTTCACCACCTTAAATCAAGCATGGGCTCTGAACTGGCCATTCTCAGCTGCAGTGCCCGTTATGTGCAACACCCAGGACCTCCTGCAAGGACATCTCCTTGCCAGCAATGAGCAGCAGGAAGTTCTCCGACAGCTGGACAAGAAAACTTCATTGGAAATGCAAAGGTGAAGAGCAAAAAAGCATTGACGGTGCTATCAGCAATTAGCTTCTGCACAGTATGCTCTCCGTCCTTCTGTTGCTCTTCCTGTTCCCCAAACCAGATGTTCCTTTGGCACACTGAAGGAGGTCATCGACTTTAGTGTATTTTGAAATGTAGTCCACTCCATCATCTATGAAACAGCTTCAGTGCTCTCAAGGGCAGCTTCCTGGGCAGCTGTCTCCAGGATCAATGCCCAACAAAATGTGAGGCTGGTGGCTGAAAACTTCAGCTCACTCTGCCACTCCAGTCTGGCTATTGCCTTTGTCTCTACAGCAGGCTATACTCACTCCTTTGATCCAAGTAACCCTGGACTTTGGTCTGAGTGCAATTTGAACTTTACAAATTGGGTATCCCCCCGCTAACAAAGTGGGCATTTTACTCCCTTTCCTGCTTGCAGCAACAGAATTCCATGCTCCTGTGCACAGCTGGTAGCATTTTAGTCAGGCAATCCCTATGTAATCTATTATAATTTTTTTCTTCCTCCCGCTGTGTGTGGGTCTTCAAATGGTGGAAATCAACCTGGCTGTAATTCTCTCCAAATATGGGTTCCAGCACAGCTCCCTAGGGGAGCAATTCAGGTGCCTGAACACAGATGTGCAGTGCCATTTGGGATGGTTTAAGCTAGCTGAGATGCCCACGCAGGGCTGTAGGAACAATGGAAGACGCACACATTTCCGGAGGGGCGGCCAGCGCCCAGGCAGGGTCTAATAGCCTGAAACATCTCAGCTAATTTCAAACATCTGAATCACTCCTTCAGCACATCCAGCAGGCACCACAGTTATAGGGGCAGGTTGCTTCTGTGCTCATTAGCTGAATGCACTACACAAGTTTGCCCCACACATTATCAAGAGTCAGCATAGAAACCAGCACTTGAGGTCTGCACTGGCATTCCCACCCTTGCAGGACAAACAGCCGTATGTTTGTGTTATGAGCCTCATGTCTACAGTAACTACATCATGTATTTTACATGAAGATAGATCTCACCTGTCATATTTTCCAGTCCTTCTGTCAACTACAGCTATTGGCTTCTGGGGTAGACTCTTCAGAGGAGAAATGGGAGCTTTCCTCTGTGAATTATTTTGACTTTAGGATTCTTTCCAATCTTGGTTTATTGAGAACTCCAGCATTTGCTACTTTATTTCTGTGCAAGAGAAATTTCTCCTTAGAGAAATTTAGCTGATCCAAGACTCCCAACTGGACTTACCTCACACTCCCAGCTGAGACCCTCTCCATGCATCAGTATCCCACTTTCTTTTAGGGACAGCTCAGGAGCTCAACAACAGCAACAAACACAATGGCCATGGGTCACATCAGAGGTCTAGCTCTCTGGCTCAGACCAGCGAGGAAGCAGAAAGGGTACAAAACAGAACGCAGCTGTGATTTGGAAAGCACAAGCAGAGGTGGTTGCCTAGCTGACCTGGTTTCCATTACCTGCCCTGGCTGAATCAGGGTGAATTCCCTTAACAGCCAGTGCTGCCTGCAAGGCACTCTCCTGGATAGTCTGTCCTTGGTTTTGCCCTTCATCTTCATGCCCTGGGGTGTAGTTGAGACAAAGCGCTGCATAAATGCATGGCAGCACAGAAGTCAAACTCAACAGGACCACAGCATCATCTCTCTCTTCCTCCCTCCCAGATTATTGAGCTCACTATTTTGTGCTGACCCTTGAGCATCCAGCCATTTCTGCCCCTACTGCACAGCTCCATTTCACAAGCTTTAAACCTCAAACTAGATGTGGGCATACTAATACATCCTAAAAGGCAGATGTGGGCATAGATATACTAATGCTGATGGATAAAATCCCAGTAGATGGTACTTGTTTCTCCTGGATCAGATCAAAATTCCTTCTGTGCATTGCAAACAGCTTTTTGTGTGCATCCCTTTACAAGCAGCTCTTAACCAGCACACTATCCTGTTTTAATTACAGGTCTGCTGCTAAAAAAGGACATGCATTGTGCTTTTCAAGTCACATTTTTGGCACTTGCCTTTTGTGCTTCATTGTAATAGAAAAACTAAAGAAAAATAAGGTAATCCTGATATTGCTGAAATATATACCCAACTCACTGCGAGTGGCATCCTGAATCTTATCAGAATGAAAAAAAATAAGCAGCCTCAGAGATGGGAAACTCTTTAAGGAAGAAGAATTGGGATGTCAAGTACAGTGCTACTATTCTGCAAAGCCATGTTAATCCATTTACACAACTATAACTGAGTAATTAGAGTCACCACACAGCTTTCTCCAGCTCCACACTGAATACATTACTCCCCTTTCAAAATATAATCGCTTAAGCCAAAGTAACTGCAGTGTTACCGTTACAGCTCTGTTCTGCAGCAGCTAGTTAGCACACCTTTAATCTTTGCAAGCAGTCGAGCTGAAGGAGGACTCCTGCAGCAGAACAGCCTGAATGCCACACCACAGTTACATGACAGCCTTGGGGACTGAGAATTGCCTTGGGTTTGGGATATTTTATATAAATAAAAGCTCTTTCTTGGAAAAAACAACAACCACCCAACCTGTTAATTTCGTCAGTATATTGACCCCCCTAGCAGCAGGTGTTTCTTCACCAAAATCTGTTCTCCATTCTATGATTTACTTCTTTGCAGCCCATGGTGGCTTTGATCTGTGCAGTGTTCTCTGTATTTCCAAATGTACCTCNAAAAAAAAAAAAAAAAAAAAAAAAGTACTTTCAGGTAGATTTGGAACCTGGCTTAGCCTGCCTCTGGATTTCCTGCAGAAACTGGGAGCTCAAAAAGGATGGGGTCCGGTTTAAAAAATAAAATTAAATAACCCAGGCTTTATAAACTCAGAGGCAGACATATTTTTTAAATGATTAATTGCTAGATCAGTACCAGCTGGCTCACTGCTAGAGCTGCAACTTCCTTATCCCCACCTCCTAGCAAAAGTTTTTATGGCTTGGGATTGACAGATGCAAAAGGCAAAAATAAAATAAGCCAGATCTTACCTAGCCTGTGGATAAGAGGTTAAACTTTACTTCCTGTGGTGTCAGCCAGGTTCTGTCCACTGGTGGATAAGCAGTCCACATTTTGAATTGCACACAGAGCAAACCTGTTGTGTGGAGGAAGTCTGCTGGCTGTGGGACCAAAATCTGGACAAAGGAATTAGAGTCACTGCAAGCTTAGGTACACCAATGTGTAACATCAATCCACAATAATTTTATTTAAATTGTTTTTTTACTCTGTGCTGTTATTTATAGTTCCTTTTTCTGTGCTTGTGATATTTTAATGTAATGATCTATATACTGCACTGCTGAATGCATCTGTGTTACAACACCTTCCACAGAAGAGCGCTGGGTTTGTTTTTTAAGTACAGACCATGTAAAAGTCCTGTTTTGCAACACAAATGCTGTAAGGTTAACATTAGCTGTAGTGCTAGGACAAGGAAGTGCCATGTGGGGTTTGAAAAGACCACTGAGGAGCAGGAGCTTCTGGAACTGGCTTTGGGAAGAAAGGCTGTCACAGGGCGTATAACCAGCATCAGCTGTAGATATATCCTGCGTCATCTGTGTGAGCTGAGGCTTTCCACCAGTGGCAGGTTAAGAGCTGCAGTGTGACCTGCTGGGGGATTTTTGCCTGTTTGGACAGAAGAGATTTATTTTCATAAAAAGTAGTTGGTTTCTGGGGAAATCACAGTTCTGTATAAGAGTGTGAATGTCCAGCCCCCAAGATGCTGAAACTGAAATAGGAACATTCAGTTTTCAGCACCATGCCACAGCATCATTGGGAAGCCAGTGTTTGTGTCCTGTGCCTGAGAAAGGCTACATTTCTCATCACAGACCGTCTCTCCTCCTGAGGGAAAGACATGGCATTATTATGAGACTGATAGCCTGTAGAAGGAGCTCTGCTGTTTTGGAAGGAGTGTGCACTTTGCTCCTCAAAAATCTCCTTCCCAAGTGGTACATTTCAAATAAAATTTATTCAAAACCTGAATCACCAAAATTAATTTCATTTGAAATCAGTTGTATGATTTAGAGGTGGAAAAGTTGAAAGTATTTTATGAAAGGAAATTATTCAAGAATTATTCTGGCATTTTAGATCACAGGTCCCATTACCCTCTGGCAGCAGCCGGTGCTGGATACCTGTGCTGAGCACACGATGGTTCTTCCTGAGGATGCTCTCCCATCCTCCGTGAATGTTCAGCTCAGAGTTCCCAAGACACAGGAGAAGTCCTTGCAAAGAGTATGACTCTTCTTCAGACTTGACTTCACCCAAAGGGAAGAAACCTCTAAAGAGTGGATGGGTGCTGGGGGTGAACACCAGCTCCTTACCCTCCATTGTTTTCGTCTCCAGCTCTGATCCTCCAGTTACACTGCTTGCAAGTGCAGACAAAGCCTAAACAATTTGCTCGAGGCCACAGGGTATGTCAATGGCATTGTGAAGACATAGCTCAGCCCTTCTGAGTTTCTTTTCATCTCAAGACATACAACACAGCTACACGTGCAGTTACAACCTACTGCACCCAAACAGCTCAGGCAAGATACAAACTCACCGCAGGATGCACATCTGCCCTGCCGCCAGATGCGGCCAGACAAGATGCCCCCATTGCATGGGCCTGTCCCTCCCACCTTTCTTTTGCACAGAGAAGAGCCCTTCCTTCTGCCAGTGAGCACCACGGTGAAGTGGGACAATTCCACCCACTGGCTTCTGACGATCCAAACCCCTTGCAGCTGATGATACAGCATGACTAATAACAGGTCAGCAGTGCACATACTGTGAGGCCAGAAGTATCACATGGCGATGACAGTCTGTTGGTGCTGAAAGGATCAACTGACAGTGCTGGCTGCTTTGCAAATGAGATTTATGGGCCATAAGCTGAAGGTGAAGGGGCTGCAAGTCTTTCTACCAGCAGACTTTCCTCCACTGTGTAACTACTGACTATTTGCTCTGCCCTGTAGGTGGTTTACAGTCAGTTGATTCATAGTGCACAGGTATCCTGTAGGATATCAGATTTTCTATGCCTGTCAGCATTTCTATTCCTCCGTCCTAGTTGAAGGGCCAACACCACTGGCATTTGCTTTAAATTTTATGTATATAATCTCAGTTAAAATTTAAGGCTGGGCAGCAGCAAAGCGCAACTTTACTTTCTAGCAAGTCCAATGTATTTTTATATCTTTTTTTTTTTGTCAAGAAAAAATGCATTTCTGTACATATTTTGGCATGTATTTACTTGTTTGTCATACAGCCAAATTTTCTGAGGCGTTTAAGGACTAGATTAAAACAGCACTTACATGCCCAAATGCCCCAGATAGCTAATCAGCCTTGACTCTAACAAGAATCTCACAAGGCATCTGCAGGCCTTCAGAAGTCTGGCCATGTTGCAGATGGCTTTGGATCTGCAGAGCCTATCAAATCTTAGCTGTTTTTGTTGCCTTTTTTTTTTTTTTTCCTCCCCAACAGTTTCCGTCCAGGTAAATAAAAAATAAAGTTGATTATTATAAAGAGTCTAATGCATTTAGCATCGTAAAAGATTCAAGAGAAAAAGACAAAAGCGGAAGGAGAAGGAGAGATTAAGTCATTAATGACATTGTGAGTCTTCTCCAGACAAAACTAATGCAAACACTCCATTGGCTCCAGGAAAGCAAATTCAGACCGTGAACCATAAAGAAAGAAGAAAGTAAAGACATTGGCTGGACAATGTGAAGTGCAAATTCAGGGGTGGATGTCGCTCTGTCATTTTAGCAAGTTGCTTATCTGAGCGCTCCGTATCTGAATACGAGTGAAGTTTCACACAACTTTTGCTAGCTGCAGAACAAGCAGAGCGCACATCGACACAGCGGCTGACACGATATTCCGAAGAAATGCTGGAGTATGGCAGGTACTGGAGCTACACAGGGCATGGAGCAAGATGACTTGTGTGGCATTAGTCTTGCAAAGGAATTTAAATGAGCAGAACATAATTGTCAGGTTGTATCTAGGCTATATTCTGCCTGCTTTCGCTTAAATAAAAAAAAAAAGTGAACTCTTTAATATACAGCAAATAATTGCATTCTTGTATTTCCTTTGATCTCACATGTGTAGGACGTGAAACCCAGAGTAAGATACCTGCGGTTTGAAGACAATGTGTTGAACTTATCTGTATCTGACTGTCCCTGGCATTGCATTGCAAATTGGTCATGGCTAATTTGGTTACAACTAGGTTTTATTTCTACTTTTTGTTGTGACATCCTCTCTGAATGAGCACTATCCTCACTGCATCTACCTCACCTGTATTGAGATTTTCCCAAACATTCACGATCTAGAGCAGAACTGAAGCCTGTGCCTATAACCTGAGCTGCGAGCACAGGTAACCAGAGCTCATTTTGATTTCCAGCTATTTCCCAGCAACTATTAACAAAGACAGGAAAACTGTAACTGTCTCTACCAAACTGAGGCCATGCAACCTCCCTCCCACTCTGGGGATCTGTTGCTGTAATAAGATTATTCGATCAGACCTTCTTTGAGTGAAGTCCTCAAATGTCAAATGGATCAGAACAGAGTGATTTAGGGGTTTGCATTTAAAGCTCACACCAGGTTAAATAAGAAATCTGTGATTTTGAAGTTAATTCAGGTCAACAGCCTTTTGAGAAGGCTTCAGCTACCCTCACAGGCCTTCTGGCAGCATTCGCTGGGCAATAAGGATCACAGGTAGAACTGAGTTCATCCAATGACACTTTCCTCTGACAAGACCGATGGCCTTTATTTATGGCACAGAGTAGGTATGGTTTGCAGTGTTGGTATACTGACTTCCTTCTGTGAAGATGTATATACATGTCTATTTACAAAAATATTCTTATTTTAATAAAATATGCAAATTAATGGAGACTAGTAGAGCATGACTTGGAAGAGGATGGAGAGTAGTTTAGTTCCTCTGTCATCAGTAAGTCATCCTGAACTCTAATCTCCATGTGATTCCTGTGAATGGGGAAAATTATTCACATGACCCCTTCCTATATAATAGAAGAATAATTATAGAATAAAATAGGCTACTGCTGGTAGTTCCTACCAACAGATCCATAAAGATGGATCCCATGAGACCTTCAAAGAGCTCTCCCTGGGCACAGCTTTGGGCAGACTGGGAGCTCTGATGCTTTTTCTGTTAAGAACCAGCCAAGCAATAGCACCTCTCCTCTATGTGCTGCGGTTGGCAGTCTATACATTGGTTATTTACATACAGGTAGCAGCTATCAGACGCTCTTCTCTCATCTCAGCAGTTAGCCTGATAGTATCTGGTGGCACTCAATCACCTAGACATAAACCCACAGAGCTGAAATTACTTTAATCAGATGAAAAGAGGGAAAGCAAATACACAGACTGCCAGTTCTCCCCATCTTGTTAAATCTTTCTGCCTCCATTGCTGATCCATTTTGATCAGCTCTGGCTGGAGCATTTATTCGCCCAGTCCTTTCCTGGTCTGCATTTTCCATCTTTCAGATGACTAAGACCATACCAAAAATTCTTCCCTTTCCCATTTTCTTCTTCGCTTACAGACACCTTCCCCTACCAATAGCATCTGCTTCTGCTTATCCTTGCTGACAAGCATGGTGGGATGACAGAAAGCAACCTTCTTGTCTACACAACTCTTTATTTTCCTGTTATCTCTGGTAAATTGAGTCTGATTTTCCCCTTTTACAGTAGCTTGCCAAAATACAGTTATAAAAGCCCATAAGCATGAAGCCCTGCTAGCTGTCATTCTGCTGATTTTGATGGTGAAACCCCTGTGGGGCCCCAGCCCCACAAAACTGACCCCAGCCCTTGCCTATTAGACAGGCAGGAATGGGGTTCAGGTGCTAAAACCAGGCTGGGCAGGGTAGCCTGGATGCCCCTGGTCTTCATCATCTCCCAGAAGGGTGCAGGTCTCCTGGAAGTGGCCTGTCATGCAGTACAATAAATCAGTTTTAGCTCCTCTTTAATGCTGTCTCAGTAAGCTCTTTCCTTGCAAATCTGGAAAATCTGGATTTTGGGAAGAAAATACTAAATGCATAGAATCACAGAATGGTTTGGGTTGGAAGGGACCTTAAAGATCACCCAGTTCCAACCCCCTGCCATGGGCAGGGACACCTCCCACTAGACCAGGTTGCTCAGAGCCCCATCCAGCCTGGCCTTGAACACTGCCAGAGTGGGGGCACCCACAGCCTCTCAGGGCAGCCTGTGCCAGTGTCTCACCACCCTCATAGGAAAGAATTTCTTCCTGATATCGAGCCTAAATCTCCCCTCTTCCAGTTTGTGGCCATTACCCCTTGTCCTGTCGCTCCATGCCTTTCTGAAGAGTCCCTTCCCAGCTCTCCTGTAGGCCCCCTTCAGGTCCTGGAAGGATTAATCTTGTTCAGTCAATGTCCTTCAATGACATCAACCAGCCAGCTACATCTATCAGCTATCTCTGGCCAGAAATCAAAAACAAAGTCAAGCCTGAACCACCAGTCCTTTCAGTCCAGCCTTAACCTAGGAGACGTTCAGGGAAGCGCTCGTGTTGTCGGACTGCACTATTGCCCGCTTTGGGCTTGCTAAGAGAGGTGATTTGCCACCTGCCATGTTCACATAAACTTCATCCACATAACCTAGGTCTCTTCCTGGCATGGAGCCAGAAGATACACAAATGTGTTGGCTTTGGGGGAACGAACCAGTTTGTTTCAGTCAGACTGACATAAACATCAGCAGCTGAAGTGCTGTTTCTGTGTTCCCATCTGTCCCACAGCTGAGAAGCTTGTGGGGGTGAGGTAGAACAAGGGGTCAGGTGTGAGGCCCACTCAGGGTAGGGATCCAAAGGGACTATAAAGGAATTATCAAAATAAATGGTTATAGAGAGATGAGCAGGCAGAGGTACATGAGTCAGAAGGAGCCCAGCTGCCTGCATGAGCTGAAGAAGTATCACTGAAATAAGTCTCGTACGTGCAACTCAAGGCAAAATGAAACTCATCATTACTAAAGAAAGTAAAGTTGAGTATGATCTGTGAACTGGTAGGGACTGACAAAAAGAGCCTACAACAATCAGTGGCTATGGATCAGCTCGCTAACCCAGCAGAGCTGAAGTACATCATGAAGTTTTAGGCTACAGAGATCATTTCTGCTTATGTTTTCTGCAGCTGCTTACAAAGCACTTTGTCATCTGCTGCTTGCTCGTACACAGCAGCTAACCTGGTGCTCCCTGGTGGAGTGGGACAAATGATCACCAGCTCAATATGTACAAACGTACAGCAATTTTTCAACTTTGGACGGGAAAAACATTCTTTTCTAATTTCTAAATACTAGACAGCTGGCCACAGTTAAAGCACCATCTAGTACTTTCTGGTTAGCCTTACTTAAACACATATTTGTAATTTTCAAAACCTAAACTGTAGTTAGGGAGTTATGATGGTATCCATTACACTGGTACTTTTTTTTATCATTATTACAGTTTCTGCCCAGAACGCTGGCAGTATTAGAACATTCCAGCAGCATGTAATTTAGCTTACCTCACGTCCAGAGCTGAGGGTGGTCCCTCAGATCAGGTCCAAGGTCACAGATGGGGCAGGTTCAGAGAAAGTTCCTTTTACCTTTTCCAGGGTCAGTATGACTAGGGGAACCCAGCCTCATTTCTCTTTTATCAGCTCCCCCTCACCAGCCCCATGTGGCCTGCACCTGATCTCACACGTGATGAACACCAGCCAACAGCTGATCACCATCTTGCAGATCAGCCTGCACCGGTCGTACTGTGCTGACTGCTGGGCCAAGACATCTATCATCCTTGGTGTCACCATGACAGAAATGGTTTTCTTTGATTTTTTTTTTTTTTTTTAATATAAAGGTGTGGAGGGAATTCATTTCCATCAGACTGGTGACGCACTTCTCTCATTTGTACACACACAGAAACCCTCAGAAAAGTAGATCATAGAATGATAAAGGTTGGAAAAGACCTCTGAGATCACCTAGTCCAAACAGCAGCCCACCACCACCTCACCCACTGAACCATGTCCCCGAGTGCCACACCTACACGTTTCTTGAACACCTCCAGGGTCGGAGACTCTACCACCTCCCTGGGCAGATGTGGAAGCAGAAGGAAGAACACGTATTTACATCTTGCCATACAAATGCATTATTTCTCTTAATTTTCCTGTCTTCGTCTGTGGGGCTGTAAGGGACTTGATGAACATCACGAACTAACTGGATCGTGACAGGGGCCAAGTCTGGTCCCAGTGCTTTCTCTGAGATCTGCCCATGCAGATGTGCTCACATTGCTGTGGGCAGGGATTTATCCTGGGCCCTCTGACCCACTGTGGACGAAGCAAGATGCACTCAAAATTATTGTTCACCACAAATCAGGAAGCTCGGTGATTCCCTGTGTGCCTGTCGTCTGATAGGGAGTGACAAAGTACCATCCCAAATGGGAAAACCCTACAGAAAAGGGCTTCTCAGTCTTTGTCACCCTATACTGGGGCACTTTAAAGTGCGGATGTACATTGATTTAAAATAAAAGAGGGCAGTCGTCAACTGTCCCATGTAGGTGTCCATCCTGGCACAATCTAGATCTGCCACAATAAAAGCGCCCGGCCACACGGCTCCTTGGAGGGGAAGCCCCACGGGCACACTGGCAGGCCCGGCACGGTGGGCAGCGAGGCTGCGGGAGGCCTGGAGGTAGGCTGGAAACCTCAGGCGAGCCAGGGGCGTGAGGCGTGAATCAGGCCCTGGGCCCCTCTGGAAAAGCAGCGTGTGTTCTCTGGCTAAGAGCACGCCGGCCAAGCAGAAGTGGCTCTGGCACTTTTATCAAAACTGCGCTCACTTCAGGCTCGGCCAAGACAGAACAATCAAGTGCTATTTGCAAGGGCGACTGACTGCAAGCCCTTGGCACCAGGGCCTGCAGGAGTCCTCATCTGACATCTCTTAAAGAGCCAGCAGAAATCCTGGCCGAGGGAAGGAGCGGTTTGCTTTTTTCCCTTTCAGACGGAATGGCCTGTTCCACAGACCAAGGGGAGTGCATCTGGTTGGTTCTGAGTGTGTGTTCAGCCTACTGAAAAACAGAAACAGAGCTGCAGCCGATGGACCGAAGCGTGAACCTTTCTTTTGAAAACACCTTTCAAATGGGAACACGTAGTAGCAAGACAGGAGGTATGCCCACAGCAGAAGAAATTGCAGAATGCTTTAATAAGCAGATTTTGATTTTTTATATATATATATATATAATGTTAAGCAGCACATTTATTTATTTGATTCTACTAAATTCCAACAGCCTCATTTCAAATTCTGCTTGGTACTATCTCGATTCATTTTGAACCCCCAAAACTCAGTTACTCATATGTCCTTAGCCTTGTTTGCTCATTTTGTGATGTGTCATTGGTCACCATACAAAAACTAGATCAATAATTTCCCATTTTTCCTGCTATTCTTACAAATAGTATCCTCACAATTTTCCAGCAAAAAAAAGAGAAGTGAAGCAGATATATGGAAAAAAAAAAAAAAAAAACACAATGAAGCAATAAATATCTGCAATAACTCTTATTTCTGTGCAGGTCTAATACAGCACACGGATCACATACAAAAGACACAATCATTTTTCCAGACTCTTTAAGATGTCAGACAAAAAAATGCAGACAAGACACTTCAAGCAAGGTGAGATCCCTTGGTCCTTTGGCCATTTCTGCAGAGGAAAAGCGAGGAATCTCTGAAAAAAATCTCAGTGATATGATGTTATGGGGAATTACTGCCAGAGAGAACGGGGAGGAACTCAACCCATCCGAAACATGCAGCGAGGGCAGACTGAGCCCAGGTACAGAGGCTGCTGTGGCTGTGAGCTCTGGGCCTTCCCGTGGAGGCAGCCCCTGGAAAGCCTAGCTGTAGGGGGGTGCCAGGGCCCGCAGGGAGCTCCACATGTGCTCCTGCACTGCGGGGTACCACTGGCCACCAAAACTGGTGTCCACTGCCCACTGGGGTTGGACTGAGAGCGAGCTAGAGACCAGACCTAGATGTCTATGCACGTGGCAAAGTCTCAGTCCCGTAAACAGATGATGTCAAGAGGTGTCCCACTGCAGGCACCCGTTAAAACTCCATTTCAGTTCCCTTATACTGTCAGGGATGTAGGAAGACAACGGCACTGAGCCTGCTTCCATAAGGGGTGCAATCTGCAACACTCCGGTGACGGTGGTATGACTCAGCCTTCTCCAAAAGTCAGTCTGTGCTATGTGCCATGTTCACGCCTTGTTGCGGGGGATGTCACGTGGGTCATGCTTGCAGCACAGATCGATTGAACTGGGTAGGCAAAATGGATGCTGTAACGTTTGTCAAGGGCCAAAAACAGGCGTAGTGTGATTTTGTGGCTGAGGCAGAACATGTGAATGCTGCACAAGCTCGAAATGATGTACATGTTCACAGTGATGACAAGCTGTTTGCCATGCTGCAGTGTTGCAGTCACCAACGGCTTCCAAGCGTTACCATACACTGTCTCTTTGGAAGCTAACCTGGAATGATTTCTCTCCAAATCACGAAAACTTTTGTCCTTGTTTGTTATTATTTCTCATTTTTTAGTGGTGCGTGCTTGTTTTTTCCAAGGCACGTGACATCACTGTATGTATGACTCTTACAAAGCAGACTAAGGAACCGTTGGCAGTGTATACTTATTCTTGTTTTCTGCTTAAATGCTCACTTACATGTGATTCTGAGTGTCCACAGTTAAAATGTTTTGAGCTTGTCTCTAACCAATCCAAACAGAGCGCAGCAAAAGAAAAGTCCTCGAAGTGAGTGGATGTCAGTGACAATTTCTAAGCACCTTCACCCATGTGAAGATTTTTAATGATTTGCCAACAAAAATTACAAACAGCTTTACATTGTCACATTTTCAACAAATCAAAGTTAATTGTGACAGGTTTAGATCAGACAAATACTTAATGTTTCCTGTTGTCATTGAATGTTCCAGATTTTCTGTGCTGGTCTATCAAAAGTTCGGAGATGTCAGAGCGAGCATGACACTAAGCACTCACTCCATTTTTGATTATACACAGAACATAAAATCATCGACTCGATGGATGTTCTCATATGACATCAGGACTATTTAAAAAGCTGGTTGCAATTCTTAAGTATTATTTGGGACAATGCAGGAAAACAGTTTTCCATGAAGTAGTGATAATCCTTTCTCTATCCTATTTTTACTCAAAAATGCAGACAGAATAAAGAGAGAGGTGTGCGTGTGGTGCAGTGTGGTTTCTCTTTTACAAAAAAAAAAAAAAAAGTTTGCAAATTAGTTTGTTTGTCAGATTGATCCTAAAATTAGATTTCTGCCTTCCCAAAGTTCTTTCCACTGCAACTAAATATCACTTACAGAGGAAATAAAGGATCAAAAATTACAGTCTAGAAAATCAGATGGAAAGAGTTTTTGTATTTTTGGTTCTAAAGCTACTTAGTTTTCCTACTCTGGCAAGAAAAAGAACTTGACAATTTAAGTTCTTCCATCCTCCTCCTTCTCCACCCTATTACAATATAATAAAACTGGTTTTTATTTCCAGTCTAAATCAGAATTACCAAGGCTGGTAATCCCTGAAATCAACAGTGCCTCTTATAATTTGGAGTTTTCCAAAATCTCTGTGAGTTAGCTGGATGACGACAGTCACCTGCTACAAATAGATCTGCTTCTCAGCATTTTTCTACTCAAATATGGTAACCATTTAGTGAAATCAGACGGACTGCAGAGGCAGCCGCTGAAAGCACTTCAGATGTTTTAAGCAGATGTCATCCTGAAAAACAGGCTATGTACGGGCTTGGGATCCTTTGTAAATGGAGAGGGGGAGCCAAAGACTGTTAGGAGGGTGTTCTTTACTCAACATTTATGTACAAGAATGTGTTTTCATAAAATCTGAGCTTATAGAATGAGAAAGCTGCAGGTAGAGAAGTTTCCCTGCTGCAGAGAACTGCATGAAGGATCCTGTATGTATAAAGTTGCTATGGTCTTTCATTTGCAGTGGATCAGAGCGGACAGTCTTTTCCAGTCTAACTCAAGTCATCATTCGGGTCAATGGAAAGATTCTCTTTAGCTTGAGAGGCTTTTGTGAAAAGGTAGGAGTGCCGATAGTTATTGAAACAGTGGACCATTTTGAGTGGGGAATGCATAATATACACACAATTAATTTGCCTACAGGATATACATTTATGTATATTATACTATTTTTCTGGTAAGCAGAAACCATAGCATACTTCTGAGTATTTCCCATTTGACTTTCTTTATTTCCTCGTATTTTAACAAACATGACAAATGGAAACATGGAACTGTTTATTTTCTGCTCTGTAATAAAAAAGATACATTACAGTGATGTCCAGAAAATACATTAAACATTCATTTATTTGTGAGAGTTTCATTATGTTATGACATATGCCTTGGTTTGGTGCCCAGGAAGTGTATAGTTCAACATGCTGATCTGATAACCAATTTTAAAAAGGTATCAAGCCTCACTCTGCAACAGACAGGAGATACAGGTTTGAGTTTCCATGTATTGCTGAGTACAGATGAGACTGGAATCTAAGCAATATTCGTTACCCTTGTGACAGGTTAATTTCAGTGAGAGGTATTTGTTTAATTAGAATCAAACATAACTTTACAATCAAATAACAGGTAAAAAAAAAAGAGTAATTTTTTAGTATGTGCAATAGCTTGTTAGTCTCCTACTATTTCTAATTCATTTTGTACTTCCCCTTGTAGCCACAGCTGAATGGCTCTTCTTAAATATCTAGGCTAAACTTTTCAGAAATGATTAGTAAATCTGGGTGCCTATTCGGAGTTATCCTACTGGAGCCTCAAAGTCAATATTTGGCAATATAATAACTTTCTGACAATCTAACTCCTCCAAAGTAGTTGATGTGGAGGTGAAATAACCAAGCCTTACCAAACGTCTTCCACCCAGAGACACCATACATTCGTCCCAGTGAACTCTTGACATGTAGTTTGTTCCACATTGTCCGTCGCTCTGGTTATCAGGCCAAGGAGCAATAGTTAAGATCTGCCTAAACATTTAGAAAAGTTTTAAATTTCACAAGGCAGCTGAGCACTTTTACACACTACTTATTTATACACACAACTAAATCAGCTCACTTAATTTGCCCCACCCTATGTCTAATCAACATAATAACTTGTTATTTGTCTTAAACTATAAAACAAATATTTAAAAATAGAACAACAACAACAAAAGACGCTACTGGGTTTTACAAACAAGTATATGATGTAATAAGTTGTGGTAATGACTCAGGTTGGAGCAGCTTGCTTGTCTGGGATTTTAAAAGCTCTCAGAACCAGTACTCAGAGACGAAGATGTGAACGTTGACAATGTTCCGGTGAGACACCACTCCACCCATGACGTAGTTCATCTCCAGTTTCAGGATGGCATGGAAGGGCCCAACAATGGGCCGCACCTGGCGCACCACACCTGTGGGGAGAGGGAGAGGATGCTGTGATTAGCATGGCAGTCAAAGGGGCCTGGATGAGCTACAGCCTGTTTCGTTTCAGCAAAACAAAAACTCCCCTTCATTTTCAATATAGCTGGATAGAATGTTCCTTTGTCTACTGCATCAGTAAATAGCTTGCAAGAAAGCTTGCAAAATAAGACTAAAATACAACTTTTGAATGAAAGTACCTTGCAGAAGGCCTAGAAATAGCACTAAAAGGATGCTAATGGCAGAAAAAAATATGTATCCTGAAATCAGCGATGTTTTTTATTCTTTATTCAGAGAGTCAAAATCTGCAAGCAGACTGCAGCACTACTTTTTAAGTAGGACATAAGCAGCCTTTTCCTTGGCAAGCCACCAAACGCATTGTCCTGAGGAGCATGTGAACATGCACACCTGGGAATGCCATGCGATTTCTGGTATCATGCTGCAGACCTCTTTCCATTTGGAACACGAGGAATCACTTACAACGATAATTACAGCAAGAAGATCAACACGCTCTGTGTAAATAACAGACGTCACAAATTCATAAATCGTTAGTGTGTCGTAATGAGGATGAGCAACACCCCAGGAAGCACTGGCAATAACAGCAGGTGAGTTTAATGAGGAAAGGGGGGCTGTCGGCATCATTCCTCACAAGGATGGTGGCCGTTCCCTCACCAGCTTGAAAATGAGGAAAGAAGAGGTGAGCTTTGCCTTTTAGGGCTGCCATCCTTTGGTCTGTTTTACCCGGAGGAGCTCTGTGCTGGGTGCAGCAGAACAGGACCACTGGGGCTCCCAGGCATGGGAGGTTTCCTCCAGCCAGGCCTCGCCCCAGCGCCCCGCCAGGCAGCAGGGCAGGCCAGGGGCAGCCGGCTTCAAGCAAAGGCCCAGCCCGCTGGGCACACGGGTGGTGATGAGGCAGGGAGTCCACATGTAGGCCAGGGCCCAGGACCAGAGGACCAGTGGCTGTGGTGGAGCCGGAGACCAGCCCTCTTCCAGCGCAGCACGGGCAGGGACTGAGCTGAAATGGGGCTCCTCGCCTTTGGGCAGGGGTGGGGGAGGCCTATCCGGGCCGCAGGGGCCTATCTATGCCCTCAGGGCCTTGACGTGACTTGGATAAAAAGAATAGCATGAAAGCTTTAGACCTACACAAAAGCAAGTCAGTAGGAGCTTTGCCATGAGCTCCCGCCAGCTCAGGATCAGACTATGGGCATGTTCTCACTTCACATTTATCTTCGAGGCCTGGTGTTGTTAGAGAAGGGACATACCAAAGTGCTCACATTCGAAAGGATGTATCCCAAAAGGCCAAACTCCTGTGAACCCAAGGCGAGCCAGCAGGCACAGGGAGCCTAGTGGAGACCGCTCCTCGGGTGCTTCCTTCTGACAACAGACCCATCTGATGCGGTGTTGGATTCAGAGGGAAATGCACAGTGTAAGAAAGAGTTGTTTAAGACATCTTCCTTCTGCTTGCGGGGGGTTATGTTTCACAAGCACGTAGCACACCAGCACTTCCTGGAGTCCCAGCCGAACCCCTACAGCTCTCCCCTACAAACACATTGGCTTAAGATCTGATGGGAGAGATAAACGTTTGCTTATGCAGGCTGTCAGCACCTTTTTCCAAGGCAGTGATGACATTACAGTTTTCTCTTGTTGAAATACCAACTAATATCTTCAGCATGCAGTAAAATTGCAAACTTTTCACCACATTCACTTTGCTTGCCATATTGGATGAATACGCTTTTTAAGCGTTCTTCCCCCCACAATTTATATGTACATAGAGACACACACATAATATTAGTATGTGTATACATTTTTTAGTTTTCTTGGCCACTCTCCTGCACCTTGTAAAAATTATTGGGCTTGGCAGATGATATATTAAAAAAGAAAAGCGTTGTTTAAAGCGCCCTCCCTTTAGGGCAGCATTTAAAGCGTTTTGCTAACAACACATCGCATTATTGCAGGCAACGATTTAACTGACAACCACGGAAACTCATAGCATTGGAATCCCTCAGTACTGGCATGCTGTTTAACCCAGCCAGCTAAGGTCTCACGTAGCGATCACCAAGCCTCAGATGGCAAAGGCTGCTGTTTCCATTTAGCAATCTTTTTATAGTGCTTGATTTTTCTGCTTTCTTGCTCTGCTCAGTTGAAGAGTGTGATTGCAAACTGTTTTTTTTCTGACGTGATGCAATTCTAGTCAAGCTGGTCTATGTTACAGTATAGCATTTATCCATACACTATTGACATAGCATTCAAGGCAATTAGTAACTTCAGCAATCTTGTTTGGATGCCCTCAGCTGCTAGGCAGAAAAAATGCAGCCTTTATTTTCCAGGTGGAACACTATGATGCATGGGAAGCACTTTTCTACGCCGTTCTGCTGCACTTCTGAAATCAAGCCTACTGATAGCCTAAGAAGCAAATGCTGCACACGCAATGAAGTGAAGGAATGTACAAGAACAGACAATACTCTCACAGTACTGATTTATGCAGTTTGTTGTGCCAAAGTCCTAGATTGTCCTGAAATGAATTTCAAAACACCAGCGCGGAAGAACTATTTCCCTTCCTCTGCTATTAAATAAATGGGATGATGCAGTCAGATAGGTTTGTGCTACAGCATGTATATAAAGCTGCAGTCATTCTAAATGTGCAGCAGTTTCCCTAGTAATCTGTTCAGAATGGAAGGGAGGGAGGGAGGGAGGGAGGGAGGGAGGAAGGAAGGAAGGAAGGAAGGAAGGAAGGAAGGAAGGAAGGAAGTGAAATGTTCTGCAGGACAAAAACATGTGGCAGGAGCACATGATTTTCAGCTCTTGGAAGACTGACTCACTGAGAACTTACATTTCCATATTTTTGGTGACAAAAGCCAAAATGAAAAACCTGATCTTTTTTTCTCAGTCAAACTCAAGGATGGAAACCATGCCACAACAAAGCAGCTCAGAGCCTGGAACCTGGCTACTTGTTTTTCCAGTTCCCAGTGATCCTGTTACATTGGTCCTAGGTCTCAGAAATGCAGTTAAAGGTCACCTGCTATACCGTGCCACTGCATTTTAATGCTGCCTGTGTCTGACTCTCTAATGTCTGGAGAGGCACCCTGTGCCTCCTCTCACAGACAGGAGCTTAAAGAGAACATTGAACTCTGGGGCCCAGTACATGTCATTCTCATGTACAGCCAAATGAATCGAGTATCTCTAAAGCATTTAGCAGAGAATCCATATGAAGATGGCACATATAATAATTCTGGATGGTTTTAAGCAAAGTGGGTTTTTCAGTTACTGCAACATTTGCAATAACATGCTGTTCCACTATGCCTCTTGGCAGACCAACGCAGGGTCCAGATTTGTGGTCTGGCATCTTTCAGCATTTTTAGCTGAACATTAAGTATTAGAATATAACTTTATAGTAATAGGAAGGTGACAGTTTTTAAATGTACTGATAAGAAAATCATCAGGAGAAGTCAGCACCATTTCACCAAGGCGAAGTCATGCTTGACCAACTTCATAAGCTTCTGTGGTGAAATGACTGTCCTGGCAGGTGAGGGAAGAACAGTACATATTGTCTGCCTGGACTTCAGGACAGCTTTCACTGCTGTCTTCCTGAGAAGCCTCATAGACAAGCTGTTGATGTATGGGCTGGACGAGCAGACAGTGAGGTGGAAGGAAAACTGGCTGAATGGCTGGGCTCAGAGGGTGGTGACAGCGGCAGAGTCCAGCCGGATGCCAGTAACCAGTGGTGTACCTCAAGGCTAAATACTGGGCTGACAGGAACCTCGTGAAGTTCAACAAGGAGTGCAGAGTTCTGCCCCTGGGGAGGAACAACCCCGTGGACATGTACATCCAGGGGGCTGCCCAGCTGGAAAGCAGCTTGGCAGAAAAACACAGAGGTTCTGGTAGACACCAACTTTAACACAAGCCAGCAGTGTGCACTTGCTGCAGAGAAGGCTATTGGAATCCTGGGCTGCATCGAGCAAAGGACTGCCAGCAGGTCGAGGGAGGTGATCCCTCTACCCAGCACTGCTGAGGCTGTGTCTATGTCTGGGCTCCCCTGTGTGGAGCTACTGGAGAGAGTCCTACACAGGGCCACAAAAATGAATAAGGGACTGAAGCATCTCTCCTATTAGGAAAGACAGACAAATATGGGAATGTTCAGCCTTTTTTTTTTTTTTTTTACCAGTCTAAACCCGAAGTAGCTGGATAGAACCAGTCAGAGGTGACATGGAGATAAGCGCACATTGGGATTTGGTCCTGGATTACTGTAGCAGTACACACTATCCCATGAGTCACTCTCTGTCAAATGTCAGCAGAATAACGGTGGTGCTTATAAAGTGACCCGAAAACACAGTGCTCTCAGACACCAAGATCAGCTGATGCTCTCTGGGAGCAAAGCTGCAAACTTAACAGTTGGTAAGCAGGCTGAATTTATTTAAGCAAGTTGACACAGATCCTTTTCCAACAAAATTAGATTTCAGATAGATTAGCGTTTTGCACAAAAAAAAAAAAAAAATAAAAAGAGCCAGGAAAATCTTTGATTGCAAAATAAAGACTATATATAAAGCAGGGCGAGCCACTGATAATAACTGCACAAAACAGTTCTGCTGATATGGGATGGGGAAGGTTCGGGTGCATTATTCAGCACACCCACTGGTACTGCAGAGGTATCGCAGCTCACATACGTGGTCACTCTATTTGCGTGCACCTCCTGAGCTATGTATGACATATACATACCACAGTAGCACACAGTTGTGCTTCTACAGTCCAAACTATTGTGGGATGGCACTGCTAATGCCTATAGCTTGACGACAAGAGTCAAGGAGAGTCTCACTGCTGCTGAATCCCACGTGCCATACAATCTTGAGTATCTGCCTACAGGCACACTTAAGAGAGCGCTGTTATGCTTCAGTCTGGGGTGCTGCTGGTGCTGTTTATCCTCTTCATTTCATAATTTGTGACCCAAACTGACTCAGCCTACAGAAAGTGCTACATGTCACAAGCCAGGCAGACTACTTTCCGTCAGCTTCAGTTTATTTGTTTTTCTCTTTTGTTAACTGAGCAGAGATGTTATTACCCATCCCAAATCTGTTTGGGTATTTTCATGGTTTGCTGACTTTCTCCTTTTAGAAGGCAACAATACACCTTATTTTCCTTGCATACTTTGCCCATATTGTAAATAGGATCTACACCAATCCTTTCTACCTGCTGATCTGGTTGAGCAACAACTTCAGCCTGAAAAGCAGCAAGCTCTTGGATGTCACAGTTATTTCTGCAGCGCTTGTCACACTACAGCCCAAACTTTTGAAGCTCTGTAATTAACACAGAGCAGCTCTCCTGCTCTGTTTCTTCTCTTTTCATGTTTTGCATTTCAGCTTTGTCTACGAAAAAGCATGTCACTTTTAATGAAGGGATTCTTCTTGTAAAGTGTCGTGTGTAGTGAAGACGTTAACCTAAATAATATGCAATATTTATTTTCAATCGAAAATAATGGCAATACCTAGTATCTCAAAGACACCATCATTGGATTACTGAGGCTCTTCTTATCAAAGAACATGGGATAAATGAGACAGCAAGGTTAATATTGTTAATCTTCCTAAGCCTTTCAGCAGAATTCCTATTATTGTAATCAGATGCCACAGGTATTCCTTGGCTTGTCCATACCTCTTTAAGATATCATTACATTTCTCTACTTTGAAATATGTGGGACCCTCAGGCAATTCACCTCTGTGTCTGGTTTCTGCTTGTGTTCCTGCATTATGCAGCCAATTTGCTAATAAGCTCCATTTTGAAATCAGGAGAAACACTGCTGTTTTGTTAACACATTAACCCATTCGGGATGACAAATCCCTGCGTTACCATGCACTAGCATTTTGTCTCCAGAAATCTAGACTCCTGGTTCTGATTTTTGTGCGAAGTTTACTGCCCAATATGCCAAAGAAGCACTTGCAAAACTCTTTAAAATACTTCTTTTTANCCCGCTGCGAACCACAAACTCTGCAGTGATTATACTTGTGCTGAATCTGGGTCATTGTGTTCCTTGCACCATTTGCAGAATACTGCATTTGCATTTTCTCTGGAGAAAGCTCCTCTAATGGGGATCTCCATGGTTTGCCAGAAAACAAAGCAGAACTAGTGAGCACAAACCTTATTTTCACACTGCCACTAGAAAGACTATTTTGGGTTGGCAGAGAGAATGAATCATGGTATGTTTTCTGTTCCAGAGGTCAAGGTTAAAAAGATTTTCCCCAGGGGAGATCTGTGATTCTATTAAAATGTTTAAATTTGTAATGACACAAGAACACAGTACAGGCATAAGATGCACCCCCTTTAAAGTACTGCTCTGCTCAAAAAGAAATTCTCAGATAACCTGAACTTTAAGGACCCCCACAAAATCAAGCAGAGAAGTGTTAGTGGACTGAGCAAGGATCAGGGGCTGGAGGGTGAGGCAAAGGGTACAGCTGGTTGCTGGGGAGCTGTACTTGACGGCCGCTGGAAGAGGGGGTCTGCCAAAATAAACCTCCTCCTGCCTTACCTGTGTACGTGTACACAGGCATACGTATTTGTGTATACATACCCAACCCAAACTACTGCCAAATCAAAAGCTGCACTTCCAAATAACCTGGGAGCTACGCCCATGGGAGTCAAATAAACATTGTTATCAAAAATGGGATCAGCCCCTCAACAACACTGCAACCTGTATGTTAAGTAGCAAGCACAAAATCTCTTCCTGCTGTCTCCTTCCCATCTTTTTCCCTATACACAGGGTTATAGCTACATTTGTTCTGGTCATCACATGCTGAAGGACAGTAACTACTTTTTTTTTTTTTTTTTTCCTTGGTGCTTATAACAAGCACAGTCTCCTTTCTGTGATTCTTCTCAGCTGGCAAGTTAACAGACATGGAGTTTACTCTCAGTTGTATCCAACTGCATTACTCCTTTCTCATTAGTACGAGACTTTGCACTTGACGTTACAAGGAAGTACTGATTTAGCCAAAAATTATTTATTTTGGAAAATTTGCTATTTTTCTTTTTATTTACATTGTTTACCTGTATGATTTGTGGTCAACTAAAAACTGACCACAAACTGAATTAACTTGGGATGGTGTGAAATTACTGAAGGAGCATGAACTAGTGAAAAAACGAACAATTCACTTCTCTGAATCTTCATTCTATACTGAACAACATAATTCAACTCTAAATGGAACAAAACACATCTTTTTGTCCATTTTGAGATTTACTTTGAAATAAACACTGTGTGAAAAGTTATCTAAAATAATAAGGATGGGATATATATTTGAAATACCAAAGGTAGACAAACAAGTCTGAGCATATCTCATTGCTCACTTTTTCTTCAAAATCATCACTCACAGGTAGTAAATTTTTTTTGTGTGTTTACATCCTGGCCATGCATTATCAAAATTAACTTCCACAAAGCAGAAACAAACAGGACAGTTGAGAACTAGTCTTCATTTGCTCTACTGAAAGTGGAACTACTGACCATATTAAAAAGAAAAAGAAGAAGAAGAATTTTGCATTAGTTAGAATGAACTGCAATTTACTATTTGAGATATGATCCGAATTCTTGTGTGGAATATGGAACCATAAGAATGTTGATATCGGCTCCATTGTAAAATACTGTCATAGATGGCAAAAGGTCTAAGGACTGAGGAAAGCTACAGAATCTCCTAGGACCCTTTTGATAATGCATAGGTTTCTCATGCAGAATGTGTGATGCTTTGGCAGCAGTATACTCATTTGTATTCCTGAGATTATTTGTGAGATAGATAAAATCCTGTGTGAGATGTTTAAGAGCACAATCAAATCAACTTCTCCCCTGTATTTCCTAATCTTCAGGCTATGAGTCTACAGATGTGACTGTAAGTGAAAGCTGAAGTCCACCACAATGTGTGCTCCCCTTGAAAAAAATCACAGAAAAGTTCTTCAAGAAAATGTGTTACTATATGGTGAGAGTTAGTGCCATCTTTTTTTCAGATGGAACATGTGTGATTGAATTACTACTGACACCTACAAGAGAGAGATTTCAGTGATGCAAACCTTAGCATTTCTCTTCTACCTATTTTCCATGCACTTGAAATAGAGACTTGGAACATGAAATGATTTATTTGGAACAAGAATCAAGTGCAAGAGAAAGAATGTGGGAGAATATGGGAAATGAGAGCTGTGGAGCTGGAGCCTAAACTCAGCTGAAACTCAACTTACTTCTTGGGCTTCCAGGTAATCTCAGCCTATGGTTCTGAAGTCCTACATCTGGCTGTTCCTAGATCTCTGTTTCCCCAGAAGAAACCTTCTGGTCCTTTTTACAGCCTTGTCAGACATGAATAGCCCTAGCTGCCACTAGGCAACAGTAATTTCCCTTTTCTAAGCAATGGATCTTTTGAAATCACAAAAACAGCCGACAAATATTCTGCTAGCCTGTGTCAAGCCACAGGTATGTAAGACTGTGTACAAAGGAGGGATGTAGGCTATCCCCTAATTTTAGAAAACTTCTTTAAGCCCACATGTATGCTGCAGTAACAACGCAGAAAGGTCATCACAGCCTCCTGGAACCTAAAGCCACTGTATGGTTGTAAAAGGAAACTAGCCCCAAACATCTGCACACTAGTGGTAATGTGCAATGAACTTTTTGTAGGGGAAAAGCATGCTTATGAGTTAAGCAGTACAAGAAGACTAATCTCCTCATGTTAACGCAAGATCCTGAACAATAATTTCAAATTTTCTTTTCTCCTCAAGGCCTCTTGCTTTATACCGCTGGCCAAGATTTTCAAAATTAGGAGTAACATCTCAGATGCATCAGTGTTGCATCAGAGCCTAGTCATAGTTTCAAAAGAGATGTTCAGGCAATTAGGAAGTTCAGGGCTAGGGAAATGAACATTGCAGTGGCTATTTTAAAAGGCAGTGGTGATAGGATCTTTCCAGAAATGAGCAGGAAAAAAGAAAAATCCAGCCATGAACAAATGCTTCTTTGGATCAAACCATAAGAGAACAAGTTGCAGGTTAGGCTTGAATACCAACCTATATCAGTCTGCAACATGTAAATACATATCTATAGTGTGAAGCCAAAACTATACAGCCAAATTGGTTTTTGGCTCTGCAAACCTCAATTCAAATAAGTCATGTTGAGATTTGTAAGGAAAAAGTTATTTCTTATTCGACATTCACTGCAAATATACAAACTTCATCAGTAAGGTTGAAAAACAATTGACAGCCTGGTCGCAAACAGAAAACATATAGTTTAAGCTATTTTATCCAGTTTTTTTTTCTGTCAAAACCTTCGAGGCATTCTGTAAATTGAAGTTTAATTAAATTCCATTCCTAGAATCTTCTCTTTATTCCAAAATGTTGTGCCAGAGTAATGATTTTCAAAGCTTAAATTACTTCTGCCAACTAGTTACTAGAGTGCTTACTGTCCTGTACTATGCCAGGGGAGAAGGCAAGCGTTGGATAATCCTTGATGTTGGATTCCTTATTAATTTCAGTCTTTGAAAATCTAATCACAGAATTAAAGAATCATAGAATCATAAAGGCTGGAAAAGACCTCTAAGATCATCTAGTCCAATCGTCAACCCAACACCACTATGCCCAATAAAACATGTCCCTAAGTGCCACATCTACACATTTCTTGAAGACCTCCAGGGAAGCAGACTCCACCACCTCCCTGGGCAGCCTGTTCCAATGCCTGACCACTCTTTTGGAGAAGACTTTTGTCCTAACAACGTCCTCTGGTACAGCTTGAGGTTGTTACCTCTCGTTCTATCACTGTTACCTGGGAGAAGAGGCCGACCCCCACCTCACCACGGGCTCCTTTCAGGCAGCTGTAGAGAGCAGTGAGGTCTCCCCTGAGCCTCCTCTTCTCCAGACTGAACAGCCCCAGTTCCCTCAGCCGCTCCCCATCAGCCTTGTGCTCCAGGCCCTTCACCAGCTTCATTGCGCTTCTTTGGTCATGCTCCAGGGCCTCGATGTCCTTCTTGTAGTGAGGGGCCCAAAGCTGAGCACAGCACTCGAGGTGCGGCCTCACCAGTGCCGAGTGCAGGGGGACGGACGGTCAGCTCCCTGCTCCTGCTGGCCACACTATTTCCGATGCAAGCCAGGTTGCCGTTGGCCTTCTTGGCCACGTGGGCACACTGTTGGCTCATATTCAGCCGGCTGTCAACCAGCACCCACAGGTCTTTTTCCTCTGCACAGCTTTCCAGCCACTCTGCCCCTGTACAAGCCTGCCCCAAGCCTGTAGTGTTGCTTGGGGTTGTTGTGACCAAAGTGCAGGACCCAGCACTTGGTCTTGTTGAACCTCATGCAATTGGCCTCAGCCCACCGATCCAGCCTGTCCAGATCCCTCTGCAGAGCCTTCAGGCAGATCCACTTCCTCCCAACTTGGTGACATCTGCAGACTTACTGAGGGTGCACTCAATGCCTTCATCCAGATCATCAACAATGATATTAAAGAGGACCGGGCCCAGTACTGGCCTTGCTTCAAATGTTGCAGGTTAGGGAATGTCTTATTGCATTTTGTCGGGTAGAAGCTGCAAAATGTTTCTTTTCATGGCAATCTAGTCCTGTCAACGGTTTCAACATCACCACATTTAGAATCACAGAGTAGCTGAGAATGCAAGGCTCCTCTGAAGACTGTTTAGCATAACCCCTTGGTCAAAGCACAGTCACCTACAACACGTTGCTCTGGGCTGCGTCCAGTCAGGTTTTGAGCACCCCCAAGTACAGAGTCTCCAAAACACAACTTGTTCCAGTGTTCAACCACCTTCACAGTTTAAAAGGAAAAAAAAAAAAAAAAAAAAAAAAGTCTGTCCTCTACCAGCAAGCCCAGGACAGGACATGGCACTCCAGATGTGCCTCACCAGAGTACAGAGGGGAAGGATCACCTCCTTCAAACTGCTAGGAATACTCTTCCTAATGCAGCTCAGGAGGCTGTTGCCTGCTTTTGGCTCATGATCAGCTTGGTGTCTACAAGGACACAAAGGTCTTTCTCTGCAGGGCTGCTTTCCAGCTGGTCAGCCTCCAGCGTGTACTGGAGCATGGGGTTACTCCTGACCAGGGGCAGGAATTTGCACTTCCCTTTACTGAACTTCATGAGATTCCTGACAGCCCGTTTCCCCAGCCTGTCAAGGTCCCTCTAGGCAGCAGTCCAACCCCCAGCATACCAGCCACTCCTCACAGTGTCGTGTCCTCTTCAAACCTCTTAAGGTGCACTCTTGTCCCTTCATCCAAGCAATTAATGAAGATGTTAAAAAATATTGGCTTATTCCTCAGAAACACCACTGGTGACTGGCCGCCAGCTGGACTTTGTGCTGCTGATCACAGCCCTCTGAGCCCAGTGGTTCAGCTGTTTTTCAGATCACCTCACTACCCACTTCTCTAACCCATACTTCCTCAGGTTGCCTATGAGGATGTTGAAGGAGACAGTGTTGAAAGCCTTGCTAAGATCACAATAAGCAACATCTGCTCTCTTCCTCTATTCCACTAACCCAACAATCTTTTTCCAGACAGCTTGCAGGTGGGTCAGGAATTATTTCCCTTTCATAAACTCTTGCTGACTACTCCCAGTCACTTTCTTGTCCTTAGTATGTTCGAAAATAGTTTCCAGGCGGATTTGCTCCATCACCTTCTCAGGGACAGAGGTGAGGCTGACTGGCCTGTAGTTCTACAAAACCTCCTTCCTGCCATTCTAGAGGAGTGGAGTGACATTTGCTCTCCTCCAGTCCTCAGTCTTTCAAAGGCAATTGAGAGTGGCTTCACAATGACATCAGCACTCGTGTGCGCACCCCATCTGTCCCAAGGTCCCGTGGTACGTCTAGTTTGTTTGAACGCTCCCTGACATAATCTTCCTTCACTGAAAGTGAGGATTTCTTGCTACAGACCTTCCAATTGTTCTGAGAGTCCTGGGACTCCTGAAGGCCGGTCTTACCAGTAAAAATGAGGCAAAGAAGGCACTGAATACTTAGACTGCCCCCATGCCCTTTGCCACCAGGTCTCCTACACTATTCAGCAGCTGGCCTACTAGTAGTCTTCCTTTTGCTGTGGATGTACTTGAAGCCCTTCTTGTTGCCCTTCAGAGCAAGAGGCTATGCCTCTGTAGGCAGTCTCACAGCCAGTATGTTCCTTCACTCCTCTCTAGTTCATGACTGTGCCTAAAGGCACAATCTAGCTGTCAAATTGCAGGTATTTCCCAGACTACCAGATGTCTGCTGACTTCAGAAAGTTAATGTACACCTTGGATTCCTCCATCTCTCAAAACATTTTCTCTTCTGTTTTCTTTTTTTTTCCTTTTTTTTTTTTTTTTTTTTTTATTTTTTTTTNTTTTTTTTTTCATAAGCTATCTATATTTCTCTCAATTATTGGTGATAATAACAATGTAGGCTCCTGCTATGTGGTATTCTACAGTTTTTGATATAATCTGCTTTAAAAATAAGTGGCTGTTCTTTGGGAAATGAAATATTTCTTAGTAATCATCACTGCAGGCATCAAAACATATACAGAAAAATAGCTCTGAAGATGTCATTAATCCTGGAACTGCCACACCTGACAAACATAAATATGTTTACAGGATTCAGAAAACTCATTAATCAAATGCAAGTACTGAAATAGATTTCCTCTTGCTTTGAAGTATATTGCCCTCACAACATTGTGAATTAGACCGTCATTCAAGTTTGATGGTGAGCATTTCATAAAAAAATAGATTTGGAGAATCAAGTTCAGAGCTGGACATTAACAAAGTTTCCAACTGATTCACAGGAGTGTAGCTGCGATACAAATCTTTGCTGAAGTAACCGGGGCCAAGGTTTTGAAAAATGTGCTTTTCAGACATTGGCCTCCCAGATCTCTATTCAAATTCCAAAGAAAATGGACTAATTTTAAATTGTTGAGAAAACAAGTGCTTTTAAAATGCTTTAGAAGTAGGTTTGGAGACATACAATTACTCTTTCATAAACTACGTAACACTCGGGGCAATTTCCCTGTTGGTTTAAGATGATCAAAACCCAGCGGTCCTGTTATGTCCTCCACCCCTTCCCCTAGATTAACACTTGAAAAATAAAAAACAAAAATGAAGTTTGCCATAGAAGCACTAATGCTGACAACAGGGAAGAGGGCTGGAGTGTTTTTGCAGAAGCAGACAGGAGGAGATTTCCCTTTTGGACACCAACAAAACTCCAGACCACTCGTAATACAACACCAGCACTTCCTGTTAGGGAGCAGAAAGGCAACAGTGATTTAGGTACTGAAAGAGTGAATGGTGCACCAATGGCGTGAACAGGGCTCCTAACGACTTGGGTCAGTGGGTGCATGTTATTTCTGGATCAGGCAAAATGTCTGTGTCCTCAGATCAATTCAGCAACCACAAATGAACAGCACAGCTCAGAGATATACCGAATCCTTTTCTGCAAGGTGTACAAGAGGATCAGATTTAGAGCAAGACACCCCTCAGAAAAAGAGAGAATGTAACAAGGAAGGCTTGTGCTGTGACCATAAGCAACACCCACTGCTCACATATCAAACGTGTTCGCCGTAACACGTGACCACGGTAACCATTTATAAACCACGTAAAGACAAGGTTCTTGTTTAAAATTACGTCTAACACTCTCCAGGTGCCTATGGTCTCTGAAGCTCCCACCAAGGGTACAGATCTTCCTTTAGTTTAGCTAAAGCTGTTTGAATCTGCTTCCTTTTTGCCTTTTGTTTCACCTCTGAAGAAAGGAAAAATGAAAAAGGAAATTGCAGCACAGGAGTTACATTTCAGCATGCACCTAAGGAAACAGGACCTGTTTGATTAGCCTGTTGCAACAGATTAGAAATTCGGGATTCCGTTTATTATAAATGGTATCCTTCAACCACTAAGTTGAGTTTTGTTAACACTTGGGCTTCTTTAGAAAGCTTTGATTGCTGAAATGCATCAAATCAAGAGGCAATAAAGAGGCCTCATGGTACTAATACATTTCTGGCCAGAAACAAATGGTAAATATTTTCAAAGCTATTATCTGTCATGTTGGATCATATGGAGCCTTGGTATTATGAAAGAATTAAAAACAACCTTTGATTTTACTGAGGTTTGGCTAGTTTGCAAATACTATGATCTTTATTAAGGATACCAAATAACTTCAGAGAGATGTGCTCTTATCTTGGTTTGGCAAACTCAAAGTGCTTTTAGATCTCTGGTTTGCCTTCCAGCCAAACCTCACAATGGGTTTTAACATTGACAATGCTGTGAAATCACTCATGCCTAAAATGCAATAACTACATTTGAAGTAGCCTCATTAAAAAATAGTTTCCACCATAGATATTTTAATCCTTCCTATTCCACCTTTGAGAATGCAACACACTTTGCGTAGTATAAGAATCCGATGTATTACGAAAACAGACGGAAAAACTTCAAGGCTGAATTCAAAATCAGGCTTTGAAGTCACTCAAAATCACATACATCAGCCTCCTGATACTTTATTTCCACAATCTTATTTATACAAGGCTTAGTGCCCATCCTGGTAATACCTGAGTGCTTAATGTGCAGTGGCTGAGTTTACCCTACCTAGTCCCACTACCACGTTATTCAGTTTCAGCCAGGCTTTGATACAGTAGTATATCCGTGACACCTGGGCAATTAATTTTTGTAACCCTAAGCATTTCTTGGCAAAAAGCCACATTTTGGCACACAGCGTGATACGGCTCTGTGATTCAATGTACCAAGGAAGAAAAGTGCCTAATCCTGAGGATTTGACATGAAAGCCTTCAGATAGCCGCTCAGTCATCACCTAGAGGAGACAGCGCTGCCAGTATTGTTTGCAGAATTTTTGATGAAGAAAGTTTTCTGAATCTTAATGTGGATTAATCCCTGACTAAATTCTCAAAACAAGGCTGAAATAAGGGGTCACTTCACCACATTTGACCCCTTTAAAAACAAGTGTTCTTTTCACGTGAGCCGTGCAGCTGTGCATCATACAGGGAAAGATTTACCTTCTGTCTCCAGCTTTGATAGGGTGCAGGCACTACTGCAGGAATGAGGTTCCTGCTATGAACACACAAACTCAGGGGCAGCAGCAGAAGTAGCTGAATGAGCCAAGCAGATATTTCACACTTGGGATCCTCAGGAAAACAGATTTCTGACTACTCTCTAAATTGGGGCAAAGCAAGAGGAATTGCTCTCGTACGTTTCTCGGTGTACTGGATTACAAATGTGGCTTTATTTCCTCATTTATGTAATATTTCAGCCCAGTGTTCCAAATTAACACCAAAAAATGCATGCTACACAATGCGAGCCAACAACCTTCAGCAGCCCCGTTAGCTTCCCTGGCTCAGTTACTTTCTCTCCCAAGTTGGCAAGGTTTATGCTTCATGCTACAGCTCACAGAACTTCGTCAGAGCTGCAGTACAATTTATTTGCCTGCTGGCTTTGTGAAAGCTGTAACCGAAGGTGGTCTGGATGAATGTTTTTGTAATACACTACACCTTCCTACCCAAGGGATGAGATGAATATTGATCAAGGAAAAGTGTGATTAACCAGATACTTGCAACGTGCTAGAGTGAAATTTGGCACCAGGAAGGCTGTTATACTCAAGCATGAGACTCATTCTCATCAGAAAAGCACCTTCAGCATTTCTCAGATGCAAAATGAAAATTCACCTCCTACTAGAGCTGTCTGTTTGCCTCCAGAAGAGCTCTGCAGCCTGACATTTTTTTTTTTTTTCTGGAGGGAAGGGAGGGTGTTGAGAGATTTGACTACAGCACAGTGCAGTCAGCAGCATCCCAAAAGGGCAGGTTCAGGCAATAAATCTAGGATCTGTTTACCAAATGACTTCTGGGCACCCTAGTGGCAAATGTGTAGCTCCTAATTCCGACAGGGCAACCTGGCATAGAAAAAAAGTTACAAGATACTCTGTGCAGAGGGGCTCCTCTTGTGAAAGGGGCAAGCCTGGCTGAAACCTGAACAAAGATACTGAAAGGGTCTGTGTCTTTTTTAATGTAAGGCTGCAAGAGCCTGTCTAAAAACCTGCTGAATTATGTCACTGCTCTGTGT
>VXAV01006903.1:208249-213249 GCA_013399715.1 Alectura lathami | reverse complement strand
CATAAAAAGGACAACACTAGGGATCCACAGGGCAGGGAGTGGAGGGGGACCAAAGAGGTAGAACCCTGAACTCTGATTCCCCCAGGCAGTCACACAAAGTATTGACATTACAAATTCCAGAGTCCTTTTGAGTATTGGAGAAGGGATTTAGGTTTAAAATAAAAGAAAAAAGTGAAACTATTTTTTGAGAGGGAGATAATAAGTTTTATTATTCTCTACAGATGATGAAACTAAAGCATGGAGCTGTAAGAATTCACCCAAGGCCATGTGCTGAATTACAGTTCAGGAACGTCTTCTGGGCTCTGGTATTACTCTCTGATCGCTAAGTCTCATCTCTTTTCATTAAATCATGATGGACTAACGAGGGAACTGTTTGGGAAGCATCCTGGGCCAAATCCTTAGCTCTGCTGCCAGTACACCTGGTGAAGCTGACGGGGTGTGTCTGGGGGTAAAGGTGGCTACGGGGCATTCCTCCATTCTCTGTGAAGTAGGGCCAGCCAAGGCCTGCAGCAGGCCCGACGCAATTTGGAGCGGCCCTGGGCATCAAAGTTATTGGTGGCTAAATTGAACAAGGATTGGGATGTCTCTTGCCCCGCTCTTCCACCTGGAAAGAACTGAGAGCCGCTGATACAGCGATGAAGAATCAGCCTTGGCTTTCATTTAGGACAGCTTCCTGGAGAAGCAAGGCTGAGATTCTGGGTGGATCAGAAGTAGGGAACTCTTCCAAAATGCTCCTCCCATTCTCCCTCCATTTTTTCCCTGTGTCTTCATCACACAGCAAGTTGCTGAGTGGCTCATCCTACAGAGAAGCTGAGCTGAAGGCTGTCATCCCGCCTCTGGGTGCCTAGGCACTCCCCAGTGAAGCTGCTACCAGAAAGTGAATACAAATGCCAAGGAGCAAAAAATTGACTCTTTATATGTGAGCTAAGCAGAGTGAGTGTGATCCTTCTGAAACTGCAGGACTTTAAGGCTCCTGGGTGCTGCAGAGGCTGAAGGAACTGAAGAAATACACAGAAGTGCCCATCAGAGTGTATCGTGTGCTGCTGGAAAACTCCCTTTGGATACTGGGCAGCTGCTCACTGGGATGCTTTTTGAGAATCTTAGCTTAAAAAGCTTTTTGGCCAATCCTTCTTTTATTTTATAGGAATTTCCCTTTGTTTCATATTTAGAAAGGTAACATTATTTTTTCATAGGTCAAAAGTCAGCAAACCACAGCCCTAGATGTATAAATGCGTACTGTATTTTGTGATTTATGGCCTACATGGAGATAAAGGCCATACCCTTTGCCACTTGCCAGGAGTGTGCAACAGACCATAAACAGATGAAAGAAATATAGAGTACCTACTTCCTACAGCAGAGTCTGCAAACGAGGAAAGAAAAAAGTCATGGGGCACACTGCTGTTATGTGAGCAAATGTGGTAAATGGGAATTCAGACTCAGTGCTTCCTCAGAGTGGGAAGTTGTATGAGCTTGCGCTCTGACTTTTTTTTTGCCCAATAAAATTAAAACTCTTGGATATTGAAGGCTTTAATTAAATGAATATTACGCTGTAATTCTGAACTGTGCAAACACTTTACTGCACCGGTAGCAAGTCTGGCTTCAGGCAAGGATTTCCGGTGGAGGTTTTATGTGTTGTAGTCTGTTAAACGGAGCAAGGAACACACCACTTACCTTCAGGTCTTGTAAACTCTCTGAACGTGGGTAGTGAAATGACAGTGTGGGATATTGTGTGGACTGGATCCAACACACAGTTGACATCATTTGGTCGACAAGACTTAATGCAACGGATAGTGTCTGTCTTTTCAAGTCTGACACTAAGAGAAACGAGAGAGAGAATCATGTCTATCTTGAAAATGAATTTCTTCGTGATTTGCAATTTGGGGAGCTAGAAGATGATGTAAGCGTTCATTCTTTCCCCTGAAAAATTTAGACAAATGCAGATCATCAGAGCTGCTAGACCATGGAAAAATTTGAGATGGCGAAGAGTTACGGACAAAATCACCTCAAACCCAGTTAATCAAGCCAGGCGTGTAGAAACAGGGAGAACTGTAGTGTGTAAGATACCTCGTAATGTCTCCTTACGACAGAACCAAAGGAGCAGGCCCACGTCCTCAGCTGCATTGCTCTGGGATGGTCTCACAGATTTCCGCAGAGCTGCACTTATTTACACTAGCCTCTTTATACTCTATTTGATATGAGTCTTATAAAGCAGAAGCAATTGTTCCCATTCTGGAAGTCTGGCAGGAGATCTCAGAAGGGCCCACATTCTCTCACAATTTTCGGTGCAGCAAGAATCAGAAAAGCCTCTCTTCAGTCTTTTTCACACACACACCCTTTCCATCTCAAACTGAGAAAACACAGAGGAATGGAAACTGGGGGAGGAAAAAAGTGAACTACCTTATTTAAAACCTCAAAGATTGAGTTCTGAGTTTGGGAAGTGGTAAGGGTCATTTCATATTCCATCTCAAACAGCTGCTCATTCGTCCTTGAAAGTCCATTAAAAGTTAAATGACTTCTTCTCACCCTCGTCCACCAGAATGAATTTAAAGTCACTTACAGTTCAAGAACTTCACACAATACCCCCTCTGTGTTCATGAGAGATGAAAGGGCTGTGCTGGGACTTACAATGTGGCTAAGCCCCACAAATGATCTCAACTTTGACCTGCCCATTTCTTCATATTTCGAAGTGGAAGAAAGAAAAGACTGCAGTGTCAGAGGGAGGGAATTAAAAGATTAAAAGGAAGAAAAATTCACTGAGTAAAAGGGAAACAAAAATGGAAGCTTTAGTTTGTCAGATACCTCTAGAAACAAACGGTTCTCGCTCTTTTCAAAATGTGTTACCCAAGTCCACACCTACAAGCCATCTTTTCCAAGCGTTCAAAGGGACTTTATGGCTCTATTAATAATAATACATCAGTAACTTCTTATATGCTACCCACATTTTCTCATCAAAGAAAACAAAGTCAAACATGCTGATATTGAATGAAACAAAAATAAGGATAAAAGAGAAAATATGAAACATTAAGAAAATGATGCTTCAACAGATGTGAACTTGCGTAGTCCAAGGGAAGGCAATGAAACTGGGTTAGTTCACATCAGCTGAGTCTGGTTTGTTATTCTCATTCCATAGCTGATGTTTTGAGAGTGAAGGTGGAGAATGGAGATAAAGGGCCTTTGTTCAGGAACAAAATCTCATGATTTCCTAAATATTACTGAAGAGAACAAAGCTTTCTGCTGAAATGCTTCTTGATGGCATTAATTCTGCATATATGGACATAGTAGTCTGACCTACAGTAACAGGTCGCGCCCACTTATTTTAAACCCCGGCTGCCCAAAGGACCTCCAGCTACCTGAGCCTTGCACCTCTGCAATAAGGATGAGCTAAATTGCACAGACTGCTTCCAGTGATCTATTTCAAAATACGTGACAAACAGAACTGAGACAAAATGTGCATCAGTCGTATTTGCTTCCCTCTCTCCCTCTTTTTTTCCCTGCTGTGTATGTGGGAGTTTAGTAGATGTTTACACATACACAGACAGCTAAACAAATACTGAAACTTTTCTCTGCTGAGCCAGGGTCACAGCAGCCAAGTCAGGCTGGTTCTACTTCCAATAATGTGTTTATGAATCCTGAAACATTTCTTTAGAAGTTCTTCTCTTTGCCTTACATAACACAGGAAGAATAACAATGGCATCTTCTAAATGTTTGAGGGACACCCTTAACCAGTGGCTTGACAAAGGCTTGTGTCAGGCCTTTATGACTAATGAAGTACTGGTACAATACAGACAGCACCCTAAATTTTCAAAGCTGCAGTTAGGCAGTAGGATTTGTATGCAATAATGTTCTAGTGGGAGTGCCCGAAGCATTGAGTATCACTCTGCCTTCCTCCTTCCTAGGAAGGAAGGAGCTTCCTAGGAAAGGGAGCTTTACTCTGAACTTCAACAGGAACATTTGACAAAAGGAACAGTTCCGAAATTCTCACCCAATGAAGTCACTAATTTGTTTACAGTGAAGTCCTAACTAAGCTGTATGTCCATAATTCTCCCTTCTGATTCACTGAAGTAAAGCATTCTGGCATGGATCAGGCACCCTATGTACAGAGATGGAGGGTTACAAGGACCACAAGTGATCTGTGCCAGCTGCTAACTAAAGCCATTTGTAGATCCATCCGCTTGTATCTATACCTGTGACAAGGCTTTGTGTCAGCTCTATTTATTTGCACGGTTTCTCTCTTTTCGTACGAATCTCCCAACTTTTGTGGCAATGTGCTCTGTGCACACTGGTAAACTCAAGTTTGTGCTTTCATTTCCCACTGCCTGAATTTTCATTCTCTGATTTCCTTCTGGTATCTCTGCTTATCTCTGCTAATTGTTCCATCTTACCCAGCATGCACTTAGTAACACGTTGCTGTACGGTTGCTTGGACTGCACATTGTTAGGCATCTTCTGGAATAATTTATTTGTACATTCCAAATTCTGAATATTTACTACAAACGATGTGCTCTGTTTCAGCATCCTTCTTACTCTGCCCTTACCCATCACCTTTGTGTTCGATCTTTTAGCTAGCTGCTGACTTCCTTTTTGCCTATGTCCTCCAATAGTGGGTACTGCAGCTGATAAAACTTTCTTCCTATGTATGTGCTATGAACTTTCTTTACTCAAATCTTTCCTTGAAGCTGCCTCCTCTATCACGAATTGCAACTTGGAAGCTGCTACTTCCTCCAGACTTTTTTTTTTTTTTTTTAATTTATAAAAGAAATAAATTAAGAAACAACTCAGTTGCACTGATTATTTTGCATATAATGCTTCAGTGAATACAGTTTTTTCTTTCTTCTTGAGTTCTGGTGTCACTCATTTTCACATTCTTTGCTGGGTTCAGTTAGTAAGTTCTTTGGACCAGGAGCTCTGATTTCATGTTCATTTGGAAAGCACCATGCACATAATCATAGAATCACAGAATCATAGAATGGCTTGGGTTGGAAGGGACCTCAGAGATCATCT
>VXAV01006903.1:197949-208163 GCA_013399715.1 Alectura lathami | reverse complement strand
AAGAATTTCTTCCTGATGTCCAACCTAAACCTCCCCTCTTTCACTTTTAGCCCACTCCCCCTTGTCCTACCATTATCTACCTGTGTAAAAAGTCGGTCCCCCTCCTGCCTGTAAGCTCCTTTCAAGTACTGGAAGGCCGCAATGAGGTCTCCCCGGAGCCTTCTCTTTTCCAAGCTAAATAGTCCCAACTCCTTCAATCTTTCCCCACAGGAGAGGTGCTCCAGCCCTCTGATCATTTTGGTGGCCCTCCTCTGGACCCACTCCAACAGCTCCACATCCCTTCTGTACTGGGGGCCCCAGGCCTGGACACAGCACTCCAGGTGAGGCCTTCCAAGGGCAGAGTAGAGGGGGACGATCACCTCCCTCTCCCTGCTGGCCGCCCCTCTCTTGATGCAGCCCAGGATGCCAGTGGCCTTCCTGGCTGCAAGAGCGCACTGCCGGCTCATGGCCAGCTTTTCGTTGATCACAACGCCCAAGTCCTTTTCTGCAGGGTGGCTCTCAAGGAGTTCTTCTCCCAGATGTGCTGGGATGTGCAGAAGATGTGCTATACAATTACACGTTCCTGAAAGTTCCAGCTATGCATTAAAGCATCTAATACTGAGCTCTGTGTTCTTGAGTTACTTGCTGGATGCAATAAAAGGGTAGAATACGGCAGCATTTTACAACACTGAAGGCCAGATTCTCACACTCTTCCTTCTAAACAAATATATATTAATGGTTACATAAATGAAGTTTGTTTTTGAATCTTTATCCTACTTAATTATGGCCTCATAATGAACTGGTAGCCAGAGGGCATTTATGCATGAACATCTTCTGTGGCAGCAAGAAACACCATTAGCTCAAGCAAAATGGGCTTGTGCTTTCAGTAGTTAAAGTGGGGACTCTATCCCCAATGGCAGCTTCTGGAAGCTTTATAAGTATGCGTCAACAGACTCATTAAACATTGGCATTCCTTGTGGGACTTGAACTCTTGTCAGCCAGCCAGGATAAGCCTTGCCTTAGGGAACAAGTAATACTCTGGCAGAGGGCTGTGATCATGTCCCAATCTAGTCCTTGGCTCACAACGAGCCCACAGCTTGCAGCTAATAAAGTAATTCCTTGTGTTCAGTTGATTAAGGTTTGTGATCTTGGTTTAGAAGGTTCCCAGTTTCTAACTTTGTACATAGGTAGGTGTTTCTAATACGTGTTTTCAGATGGATTATTCCATCTACGGACTGGCTGATCTGCCTGTGTAGAGATATCTGAGCTCCGGACGGTGGCAATGAACGCCTTCTTGTAGAGCATATCTCTGGACTCTCTGGACTGAGCTTTTAATATTTATCAATACAAGGACTGAAGAGTGAAATAAGTCCTCTTCCAGCCCCCAAAACAAAAGTATTTCAAAGAAATTCCAGTTGTTCAGTCTATGTACGGGAAGAAAGATTTGAATATTGGAATTCTAGCTGACCTTTAAGGGCTGCTCTTTTGGGAGGTAAAATCTTTACAGTTTCAATTTTATCAGCTTTGATCTAGAGGTTAGAGAGAAAAAAAAAAAATTATGAGACCAATATCTTATTCAAATATTTCTGTAGATACTTCTCAAGATATAGCCTGTGAAACCCTGCTACTAACTGAATGCTATTTTGCCATCATTAGCTGTATGATTCAATGGAAATTCCACAGAAAAGAAGATAAAAATCTCTATAATAAATTTTCCTTAGAGGCGATTCTCTTTTATACCATCCTGCGAAGGCAGAAGTGAGTCTTGCATACAGTGTGTATCGATGCAGGCTCGCCAGCTACAACAGAGCAATGACAACTGGCGCAGCTTGAGAATCTGGCTCCACACTTTCAGAGCAACTTGTGTGCTGGGGCATCTCCGAGATGGCCTAAGTTATGCCATTTTGATTGACGCTGATTTTCAAAAAATGTCCCTCATATGATGAAACTCCCTGAAGATGTTTCAGCAAATCATGTATCTATTTTGTTTTTAATATTTAGATCTAAACATACCCAGCTCTGTCTTTTCAGATGAGACCAACTCCGCTATTGTGTGAAGTAACTTAATGGTTTCAGTTCTCAGTACATTCAGATAATATCTTCTTGGACACCTATCTCTGCTATTTGTAACGATGCCCAGTGCACATAAGAGTCTCCCACAACTGAGATGTTCAGTGATGGGGGAAAGTGGAGAACGGTAATGATGATGGCAAATAAAATGCAAGTGCAGCATGCATTAGATGAACTAAAACTTTATTAAAATTGGAAGAAAAGCTACCCTTGAAAGAGAAAGTGTAGCCACTTATGCCTGTAATTTAGGGATCAAAGCTGTGCAGAGACAAAGATAAAAAGTTTGGCAATAAATGTGTTGACAGTTCCATGGCGGGTAAGTTGCATTTGAATTGTCAGAAGCAGGTCTCTGGGCTCTGTGATTTGCCGCTGCATGACCACAATGCCACTGTGGTTGTTCACTTTTTTTGTGCTGAAAAAACCCTCCTGGTTCCCGCTGATGATGGACAGCAGTATTTTATCCCCAGGGACAGCATTGGAAGGGCCCATGCGGAAAATGTCGGTGGGTACTTGAATGTTGGTAGGAAAAGAGAGGTGATAGTAGGTTATTCTCAGAGGCAGGCTCTGGCACTCCTTATTTTCATTACAAGGCAAGCGCTCACAGCGACTGCAAGAAAAGTGAGAACACAAGACAAGGGGAAGATTAGTGTACATTTAGCAAGCGTGATAGGAAAGCAAGGGCAGTGGGGATGGGAAAAGATATGTTGACTTGCTTACTGTATCCATTCTTCAGCCTGGCAGCTCAGTTACACAGCAAACGGACATTTATTAAACAAGGATGAACTTGTCTGCAGTCAGTGCTTTTGGAGGAGGGCTGTCATTTCCAGAAGTGTTGCCCTTTTTTTGCACGCACTCGTGGACTGAGTCTGGCACCTCAGCATCGGTGAGACCATACTTGCCCAGGAGAACACCAGCTTCTTTTTTTTGACCTTTAAGTTTTATTTTCTTGTTGTTTAGACATATGTTAAATAAAGGAGAAGATCCTAAGTGATTGGTGAGTTGACTGTGTCCTAGCTGGGACATCCTTTTAGGGCTGGATTTTAAGACTGAGCAAAGTATTCTGAAAACCATACAGTGGGCTTAGAAGGAGCTGGTATTCATTAGAGATAAGAGGCACTGTCGATACTGCACTCTGTACGATCATCATCTGACAGCATTCAGAGGAATGTAAAACTTCTTCCCAATGCTGCCTGTATATTCATGTCTATTTGATTTAAAAACAAACCTTCTTCCTCCTCCTGAGATGGCAGAGTATTTCTCTGTGCTATGGAAAGAACCAATCTAAGTCATTTTAGCACACACCTAAGCAAGAGCTGAAACAATCCAACAGCCTCATGTCTCCAGCATATGCCCTACACATTCAGTCCACCCTCACGCAGGCACAAATCACAGGAATGATGCTGCTGAGTGAGAAGATTGTGGTCTGCTAATGGCTGTTTTCTTCCCTTACCACAAAGGGAAGCAACAAACCCAGTGAAATAAAAAGAGATCACCCGTACAGGCTGAAAGTGAACACTGAATTTGGTCCTAATGTCAGCACCGTAAATCCAGATCTGCACGAAGGGAGCGATCTCATCCCTTTCTCTAACTGAGAGAAGTAGAGTTTGTCCTGTACAATGCCCATACTGGCGTATGCCAGATTTACGTCGCAGTTGATAAAGAACAGCGTAGCTTACCAGCATAGCATTCAGGATCTGGCACATCGTGTTACCTGGTGGGTTGAGAAGTGTTCAGGAAATTGCATAAAATGAAAGATTATATGAATTTCAGACTGAAGACACGCCCAGTTCACAGCATTCAAATTGCTATCCAAACACCCTCTCAGACAGATGCATGGAAGTAGAGGTAGACATGACAATCTGAGCCGGATGTTGACTTGCAAAATTTGGGGAAGATCAGGTTATAAGTTTAGCTCCACATCTTTCAATGTGGAGAGATTCACAATACCTATGAACCAACTGAAGTATGTACAAGGCATGGTTTGCTTCTTATTGCCTCACAGCGTGTTAAGAAATCTGACTGCCCATTTCATTTATTTTATTTTGACATAAAACTATCGAGCTTCTATCAGGAATACCTGGTATCAAAAGAGCTGTGGCTCACTGTATGCAAAATACACATTTTCAAAAGGAGTAGTTAAAAGCACCCTCAGTTCTTCAGTTAATGAGCTGTATGTTTTCTTTCAACACCACTTGCAAACTACAGTACAAAGCAATTCTTTGAAGACTTAAATGCATTCTTAATTTTGTTCATGTGTGTAAAGAGCACACACAAGTCTTCACAGGATGGCCGTCTAATTAAGCGTGGATACTCCTGGAATATTTTCAGGTGTAGTAAGTTCTGCATTCTTTCCTGAAATGTCATCAATAACTCCCCAAAAGAGAATTACTCAGCTTTAGCAAATTAATGAGGCTACTTGGTTTTGTTGAAATCATGAAGCAAGCCTACACTGTTAATTTCTTAGTTGAAAATGTTTTCTCCATTTAAATCTTTTTGGAAGCCTGTACATGCTCATGAAGGTGCTTTGACTTATTCTTTTATAAAAGTAAAATGGTTTGCAATAGGCAGATTTTTTTTTTTTTTAAGAACAAAAAAAAAAATACAGAACTCCCTAAGATTTGAAAAAGGACATTCTGCTGATTCAGAAAGCTATTTGTGGAGACAGATGTGCCTGGGGCTAGGAGTAAGAATTATTTAAAATTCATTGTCTTTTATCTTATCCTTTGGTGGTGCACGCTACACACTGCACACTTCACTACAGGCTCAGCTAATGTGCGCTAATTGTTCCTTCAAATAACCACAAATTCAAGATAGCAAATATTATTGCTTTCAAGAGCCAGAGTTCATTCTGGGGTCATGCACCCCAAAGGCAATAAACAACCAGTGTTTAAATCACGGTGTGCCCTCTAGACCTTATTTAAATGCCACCCTTCAGTGGGCAGAAGAAATTCATATGGCAGGGGAATTCGGCAGCCTACTGCTAGCAGGTGAGCAGCCTGAGACCTCGGGTGCTGCCCCAGCTGTCTGGCATCTCAGGACAGGTGAAGCGGCCGTGCAGGCCCTGTGCCCGGCCACCACGCCGTGTCGCTGCGGCCATGAGCACAGGGGAACCTGTGGGAGAAGGGAAGGGCTGCAGGAGGCAGAGCAACACTGCTGGAGAAACGCACGCCGCTGGGCAGTGAGAAGGCTCGAAGTGCATCGCTGTACATCGGTGCAATCAGGCTCCTGGGCTGGAAAAATACGTGTACAGTGCTGCTGGCTGCTTATTCCTGAATTTGTTTCTGATTATCTTAGCTCTCTGATATCTAGCTCACTTCCTCTTCTGTTTTACTGAATTTCTTTGCTCAGCTGACATATTGGCTTCAAGGAATTACTAACAGTCTGAGTTTTATGTACCAAATGTCTGTTACTCATAAAGGAAAATAAAACTATAAAAAACAAAGAGATTTTATGTTAGAGGATGAATACAACATTTCCTAACAGACAAAATATTTTGTCTTCCCTCCTGTTAATTTCTGAGTCTGGTTTTCACATGGCACAGAGGCAATTTATTCCATGTGCCAAAAGAAGTTGAGTGGTACACAATTCCTCATACATTGAAAAGAACTTTTTTTAGCAGAATTTATGGCTTTGTAATTTATTTATACAGGGAAACTATCTCAACTTGCTGAATGACAAACCAAGCATTACCACCAACCTATACGCTATATGTTTATGAAATCCAGCGTGGTAGATTCCCGGGGCTGTAACAACCTCCTGTACCTCCTACAACATACTCCACTACAAAGCACTCACTTATTTCTCATTGGCAGCTTGCGCCATACCTTGAGCCCCACATGAGCCACCATCACATCACGGATCTCTGCACTTAGGTCAATAGAGCAGCTGCATAGGGAAAGTGATTTTCGTCTTACACAGAGCAGAATAAACCTGGAGTCCACTTCAAGCTCGGGTGTGAATACAGCGTACAGAAGAACAGTTGACAGGACAGATATAGACTCTGCATGTTTCTCCTTCCTGGGGCTGGAAACTTTAGGTTTAAGCCATAAAAGACACATTCTCCATTTAGTCCTCAGCACAGATCCTTTACGTGCTGTCCTGTCCCTTGGAACTGGCATTTGGACCAGAAGACCTCCAGAGGTCCCTTCCAACTTTGAACATTCTGTGATTCTGTGATCCTTGACTCCTTCATCCTTCATCTGTCTTTCCCAACCAGGCTCCTTCTTCCTATCCCCTTTCTTCCTGCTTTCTCACACCTTTGGGATCAGGATTTTCTACACAGTGCTAGTTCTCCTCTTCTTGCTCCATGCTCTCCTGGCTGACCCAGGTTCTTGCAATTTCAGCCTTGCAGTCCTAGTCCCCCCCTTTCCTTAACATATCCATGCAGCCACCCCAGATTATTCCTTGCTCTGATGGTCTGCATACAAACCTGGCAGCAATCACCGTTGATCAGTAAGGTTCTAACCCTTTCCCCATCATATCCCACACCGTTTTCCATGGCTTGTTTCCCCCTTGTCTCTAAATTGTTTTACCCAATTTTACTTTCCATCCCTCAAGCATCTCCCAGATTAATTCTCCCCACCTGGTCACACCTTCAGATCTGGCCCTCCTTACATTCAGCCTCAGCCCTAAGTATGCCCTTCCTTCTTAGTGAGTTGGCTCTTCTCTTGCTCATGCTGGAAACACTTTTCATGAAGTCTGGGTGGTAAAAGCACAAAAGAAAGAGGCTCTGGGGCTGGAAGGGTTGGCAGTGCTTAGCCCAGGACAGCTAGGAGCTAACCTTACAGAGAAGATCTGGCTGCTTCTTCATATATGGGAAGGGGCTCAGACAGTCTGTGAAGTTGGTACATGCACATTTTAGACTGCTTTAAGAGCTGCAGGAGGTTCATGTCTGCTAAACGAGAAGAGGATTGTCTGCTGCTAAAATAGAAAGACCTCTCTATTGCCAAGAGGAATTTAATTGACCTGAGGAGGACAGTCAAACACAAAGACCGACTGCCACTGACTGTGAAATCCTTACCACTGAAGGACTTGAAGCAAAAGCTAAATGCCTTTCAGAAATGTTCCTGGTAGACCTGATCTTCTTTTGGCACACAGGGACTGGTTTCCCCAAAATCTTAATTTTGTAAGGTTTATGAAACAAACTAGCTGCAGTTTGGCAAAAATTTTTATCTTCAAAACTTTCAGAGTTTTCTGCTAAGGATGACAAAAAGTGCAAAAGTAACATCCTAACAATTTCAGATTTCTGCTCCAAACAGCAAACTTTTCAAAGAAAAACAAACAAACAAACAAAAAAAAACTTCTTAAACACATGAAGCAACGTGTTCCTGCCTATCTTTGTTCTTGGAAATAAGTGAATTGCTTTGGAAGAAATCTGCCAAAACTTGAGCCTCCATCAGACACCTGGCATGTAAAATTTCAGACGTTGGTTATGTTTTGGCAAATTTCTAAGCAGTAAAAAACAGGTCCTAATAATGAGAAGAGACAGACAATCTTAATAATACACAGACATGTCTAAAATACAAAAATATTTCCCAACCTGGCTCAGTGAAGCACACATTTCTGACACACTGCCATAACTGCTTCTTTATCTTTTCTACTATTTTTCTTGGCTTAAATATTACAAATGTTTGACTTCAGTGTCACATAAAGGGAATTTAATTGTTATGCAATTTGATAACAAAAAGTGTTTTGCAAGAGCAGGGCAGCAAGTCCTATTGTGAGTAGCAGTAAATCATAATTATCCTTGGGAAGATACCAAGCGTATAGGCTTATAAGAAAAAAGATCTTCAAAACAATTATCTCATTAAGGACCATACCACGCCAGGCGGTTTGCAGGTCTTTGGGGAAGCATACACAGAGTGTTTGCTCATGAAGCAGAGAGTATTCTGAGCTTTCAGCCTGTAGCATCTGACAATCCTGCGATTATATCGCCAAATGGCAATCACCTCTGCTACAGCTAGCATACAGCACTGTCTGCTTTAAAAGTATTAGGTAAGGAAGCTTCTGGATCACTGGCAGCTGTTGCCTGTATATAAGGATTCTAAGGAAAAATCAGAATGAACAAACTTGTATTTGTAGGACTGAGCCTTACTAAATTATAGGTGTTCCAAGGAAAATGTAGGGTATAGGGTGACAGGTCCTGTGAGGTGCCAACTTGATGGGAATGGGAAACGCCTTGTCTTCCTTACCGTGTGCCAAGATGGTGAAACGGGAATGTGTTTTGAACGAAAGAGAGAGGAAACCAGTATTTGTAATAGATAGGTGTTACAAGAAGCCAACTATTGTGATTTTAAAGCCCTAGCAGAAGGTTAGGTGAAAAAGTGGTTTAATGCCATCCTCGTGCAAAGGCTAACGAGGATATGTTAGCCATCAGTTACATTGGCTTACATGTGCAAAAAATAAATGACTTAAGAATGTGTAAGCTAGTTTGGGTGTAGAAAAGGTGTTAAAGAACTGTCCTAAGGAACTGTTTCCCAGAGGACACAAGGTAAACTGAAATATGCACCCTGATTCAGGCATGCTGGTATAGTAATCTCATTCTTGCTAAGCAGGAGAGTACCTATCTGTCCATCCAGCTCACCTGGACTTCTTGCAATAATGTACTTGTATTCTCTTTGATTTATGCAAACACATTTTTGACAATACATTTAGTACTTGTGTCTGTAGCTATTGAGAGGAGGAAGCCTAATAAATCCAAGAAGATGACTCAAAGAATTAAAATAATTAGAAGTTTACTGAGCAGCTACAGTATTTGTGTCTGACTCACTGCCTAATTATAGCCCTGGCACAGTAGAAGAGTCTCTCCCTACGAATCTCTTTCAGTTAGGCAGAGTAAGCCATTACAGGCAGAGCTGCAATAACCCAGACAGAAAAAAAAAAAAAAAATCTTACTATTACTTCCTAAAAAATTCCCAAATTTCTCAAATAGCCATTACTTTAAACAGTTTTGATGCATAAAAGTATAGAAAAGAAAGAGGATGAAATTGAATGTGTGTTTGTAGCTATTACATAAAATGAACTTTGCAACTCCAGGATGCCCATAAGGGTGATAATCTGCTAATTCTGCTTGGTGGGCCATTGAAAACTACTTTTTTTGAATTAGGACACAAATAAGCACAGGACATTACAAATTAACAGTACATCTGCACGATGAGGCACTACTTGTTTACTGATGTGACAAGAGTAACTTAACATTTAATTACTATTGATGCCTCTTAAAATACAAGCATATTTTGTACATATCTGCTTTTATACTATGAACTCTTTCTAAAACATTCTGATCAAATACTTCTGCTATACCATTTATATGGCATTTTACAGCTTAAGGTTTAAATGGAAACTAACCAACCCCCACAGAGTCCCTCTGAGGAAGATCAGTACCAGCTTCATCTAAGAAGATTGTGGACATACGAACACTGGCTGTGAAGAGCAATAGCAGGCTGACAACCAATGTTGTTTATCAGCTTTCGTCTCCAGCTGATGCATACACTTACCTGGGTATGGGGCACAAAAGGGCAAGGTTGAGCAGCCTTCAAAAGAACCTCTGGAGTACAGGGTGGCCATAAAGCCACGGGACAGGAGGAAAAGCACTCATCTGCATCAGCCATATGTTTATGCTAATGAAATTTTGCAACTTCTGCACACTGCTAGCACCATAGGATGGGTGCAAACGAGCTGCCAGCTGCCCCTCCTCCCATATCTATGTCTCGTATTTTCAAGACCAGAATGCATAGACTTTCCCTGACCTAGGTTAAGATGATTCTAGTATCGGAATGTAATAGTAAGAAAAGACTGAGCGTGAAAGGAAAGGAAAGTCAGAATTTTGAAGCTGAATGTAACCTCCTAAGAGGCTGGCTGCAAGGTAGCCAGAGGGAGAACAACAGTTTATGCTTCTAGAGATCAACACAATGCAAACCATTGACATTGACATGGCATCTTCTAAAGGGTGTTTCTTAGGCTGAAACAGGACCATGAGAAAGGGACCAGACCCATGCGGGTGCAAAATATAGGGTAGGCCTACCAAGAACATACATATCTGTCAGTCCATTACATATTCAGTCAGCATTAGTGTGACACAAAGGAGAACATGTCACCCCAAAAAAGTTCTACCTTGAAAAAGAAAGTACTTACGTATCTCCAGACTTGCGGTCATTTTCTGCGCA
>VXAV01006903.1:163367-184807 GCA_013399715.1 Alectura lathami | reverse complement strand
TGCAGACACCGTGTTGCCCAGAAATGTTCACTCCTCAAATCTGTGGGCATTTGCCTCACACGAAAGGCGACATTTGAATCCTGCATAGCTGGATGGCAAGGGCCATCTTAGCTTTTAAATCCAATTAAGGGTATCAACTGTCAATTCTCTTTTTAATTAGGAATTTATCAGTGGGCAAAATGCTTTTAAAAATTAATAGCATATACTCAGTTTCTAAGACAGGGAACATTAATACCTGAAACAAATTGCCTTATAGTTAAGTTCTGACACAAAGTATGGAGTGACTACTATTCAGCTTGCTTAGCCTCTTGTGGTATGTTTCAGCCATCACTAGACAAAAAATGAGCTCCAATATATATGTATCATTAAAATTCTCAGAGGAGATCTCAAGTTAGAGGAATTGCGGCAGAAATTGTTTCAAGTACAAGCATTCCTAGTACTCCATATCATTTCCTGCCTCAATCTTATAATCTGCAACATAACATACCTTGTTCCTTTTTAGGAGCATCATCGCTAATGGACACATCAGTGCCTTCTTGACCCTTCACACAACAAGCTCTGAAGACAATTCCACATTGGTATCCTATCTTCAGGTTGGGTTCACAACTCTGGCCTTGAACTTGGGCAGTCTTTCCCAGCAAACAACAGTAGCAACACTTCTGTTTAAAAAAATGAGAGAGTTACACCCTAGCCCCAAACAAACCACTGCAAAGATTTGCAGCAGTGTCAATAGCATTATCTCACCTTACAAACTGATGGAAATTTTTCTGCAAACTCTTCAGGGACATCTGGTGTACTTAGGCACAGTTATTTTAATTTATAATTGACTTCAGTGAGCTCTGGATCTAGCCTACACAGAGCCAAACATAGCACCTGGATTGAAATGTTGTAAATAATACGTACATGTGAAAGTGTGTGCGCAAATGCACCAATGTGGGGATGTGGAGGCGAACGACAGTGCTCCCTGCCTGTACACACCATTCTCAAACACCAGTGAACTGTTGGAACTCCTAACAGCTCTGTGTCCTTTTTATGTCCAGTTCCTTAAACTGGGGCACAATCAATAGAATGCATGATTCAGTTTATTTATTCACCTATTTATTTATGATTTGCCTACCCAAACTCCCAGAAAAAAATACTCTTCTTTGAACTAACAGACAAGCAAGCAAGAATTATTCATCCACAGCCAGTGTTAACAGGTCACAAAGAGAAGCTACTCTGCTCTGAGGAACAGACCAACATGGTCAAGCATTATTTAAAAGCATCGCAGTCCTGACACGGCTTCCAGCAACGAAACATGACCCGCGCCTCCTAGACCTGCTGAACTACAGCCCAGGAATACACCACAGAAGTGAACACAGGGGAAGTTAATCCTTTGTAGGTTTCCTTATTTTTAATTGATGGAACACTGCTGACTTACTCACTTTTCTTTCTTGCTGTTAGAAAGTGATAAAAATGTTTGGTTCTCTGGAAATGGTACCTGCTAACTGTTACTGTCACGTGAAAAGCAGATTTAAGATTTTCTTGTTAACTTCATGATTCTTCCAGACTCTTTTTTACTTGAAAAAAACAAATAGCCTGCAGTGTTAAGCAGAGCAGATGGAATAATAAAAAATAAATAAAACTAAACAGGAAACTAAATTTCTATAATTTGGTGTTTTAAGCACCTCACTTACTAAAAAGAAGGCAACCATTACATTTCTTTCGCTACTTTGAAACTGCCTGTATTCTAAGTTTTCCCATAGAGGGCATTACATACACGTTTCTCTCATTATATGGCAGTAAAATGTTCATTTAAAGCCTAGAGCAGCAAGAAAGTAAAATAATAAAATATTTTTTCCTTGTTTCTTCAAGTTTTTTTTGCAGTGGCAGATGCTCTGGCTTCATCGCCAACATGTCTGGGTTATTTCCATCTTCTGGATGATATTAGAAATACAGACGATGACCTCTTTTGTCAAGACTTGACACATTTTTGAATATTTATTTTGTCTAACATGCCTAACACTTTCCTGAGGCATCCTTCTGAAAGTTTTTAACATCTGTCTATAATTTTAGTGGACTTCCAATTTTCTCAGACATAGAAGACAGAAATGAAAACTGAGCTGCAGATTCATCGTTTGACTGAAGCTCCTGACTTTTTGACAACCAAATGTTGAGTTACAGCTGATGCTCCATGAAATTGCCATATTACATTCTTCTGGATATCCTCACTGGCTTCTACTGTTAGGCATGTGAAATAACTCACATCTCTTTGCTTTGTCACACAATGCTCAAATTGGGAGTTACAGAGTTCCAGTGGATTTTTTTTGTTGAGGGTGATTATTCATCTTGCTGTTCTTGAAGTGCTGAATGACCTTATGTTCTTTATCTCCTCCAGGCTGAACCAGCACTTAAAAAGCCTCTGTCTCCAGCTAACGTAAATCTTCAAGCACAGAGCCTGCTAGGTCTTGCAATGTCCGTGAGAAGCTGCATCCTCATTTAACGTAATTGCGTGCATTGAACCTTTTGTTCAAGCCTGTATTTATTTTAACTGTGCACAATCCATCTTGATTTAACATCTTGATAATGATAATAATTTATGTTGATATACCACAGGCGCAATGATCTAGAGATGGAAAGTGCCAAATGTTTTCTTAACTGATGTTGATGGTAGCTGGTTTTTAATATTGACACAAAAACATTCTGCACCGGAAGTCCTAAAGCCTAGGATTTCCTGTTCAAGTAAAGAAATAAGATAGAGAAGCTGATGGATGGCCTCATACTCAGAGGACACTCAGGATACCTGCAAACTCCTATACATACATCATCTGCAAACTTAGAAAGTCACTTTATTCTCCTTTGCTCTCAGTTCTTCCATTGTGGGGTGGTAATAACACAGCAGTGATAAGGCTGGTTTAACTGATGTTCACACAGCACTTTGGTACTCCGAGACACGAGGCATTACGTCATCATAACTATCACAATCCTGATAAGATTAACCTCAATATTGCCTTTTTCACAGTAATTTTTTTCCGGAGTTGTTAGTTTATTTGAAAAGACTTGAATCCTTTAGTCTGGAATGCAGCCTGGACTCTGCATTAGTTCAGCTCCTGGTGTGTTTGCAGCCATTTTCGAAGCGCTGCCAGCTGCCCAGGGCATGCACCATTCACCCATCTGCTGGAACCACTGCTGCCTTCATGGGTGGTACTCTTAACTACCAAGTGGGTGTTACACATTTTCACTGCCTCTAAGTCCCTGCTTCTTAAGTGATCCTGATAATCATCTCGAACAATTGGGCTTTGCCTCTCCCCTGTTATTAGCAACAGTCCACGCAGCATCAAAGCCGTGCCTTGATCTGAGCGTTAGGATTGGACACGATGACCTTCAGAGGTCCCTTCCAACCTTAACCTTTCTGTGATCGAAGGTGTTTCCCATCTCCATTCCTGTGATCCCTTCACTGCCCTTACACTCTGCCTTCTCACAGAAAGGAATAAAAATGGGAGAACAAGCACGTGCCGCAGTGTCACACGGTTGTTTCAAAAACAGGTATTTACTGTTCTGTCCTGACAGCTGGGCTTGGCTGCCCTGAGTGAAGAATCACTGCTGCCTAACAATGTGAAAACAAAGTTTGAGTATATATGTTTCAGTCCAGCAACATTTATTTGTAAGAAAACTGAAGGTTTATTTTTCATATGATCAGGAATCATCTGAAATTGCTGCCATTGATAAGCTCTCTGAATTAGTTACATTTGGTAATAATTCTTTATTATTTGTGTTATCATTTGAGTTACCAAAACATGAAGGGTAAAGCATGTACTAAGACTGTTTTTGTATGTCTGCCCACAAGAGGTCTCTCACTTGCTGAAATCCAAACTGCTAGATGCTGTGAAAAATGGACAGAAAAATATACAAGAAACTCAGTGAAATTTTGCATAACTTTTGAAGAGCTGAACAAAAATTAAAACTCCGTTCAGTAGGCCAAAGTAATAAAGAAATTATACACAACTAATATGTATAAACAAAATATTTTTGACAAAATTTGGGAGAGAAGGCTCTATCTTGATGTTTGGAAAAAGAAAGCAGCTATGGTAAATTTTGGGGAATATATCCAAGCACCTTAAAGAATATCAAATGTCTGCAAATTTCTTCCCTTTTGCACGGCTGCACAGGTAGAAGCTTTCCTAAATCCATTTCTAAATCTCCTTTATCAGCAACAAATCCTGAATTTGTTTACTGTCTTTCGAGGAAGATTTTAAAGATTTATTATTAATGTTGCATTAACTTTTTCAAGGCAAGAAAAGTTGTAATTCCAAAAACTTGAAGAAGTAGAATGATGTCCATCATTATCTTGCCCATAGCCTAAGTGTAAAAGCTGAGGCAAATGTTTTCTTAATATGGTCTTTTTTTTTTTTTTTTTTTTTTTTTANCCAATTTCATGGTTTTGTTTCAAAACAAATTAGCTCCCTCGTTTGCTCCATTAATCCTAATAAATGAAACAGTAAACCACGCTTTCTCCTTCCTTGAAGGAGACAGGGAAGATCCAAAAGATCCCTGTGCTACCTAAACTAAACTAAAATGCACCAACCTAGGCAAAATGAGATCCAAGTCCACGCGAAGTGACTTGTTTACTTTGTTTACTACAGCAGGGCACAACTGCCGAATCTATTGCGTGTCTCCAGGTCATTAGATGCAATGTGTTTTCAACAAAAGAAATGAGGAATTATTCCCTGATACTGGATCATAAATCATGCATGTCCATCATGGATCAGAGAGACTGTTTACAAGAACAGTGCCACAGCTAGCCACGTGCATTTAAGTGTTGATATTCCTGTTAGGGAGCAGGGGAGCAGAATGTGGTTTACAAAGGTTAAATAGCAGGGACAATGTTTATACTAGTAAATTAAGCAGCGACAGAAGATGGGCTCAGGCATTGCATTGTCCCGCAATCATCTCTACTGTTTAAATATTAGCAAGCTCTAGCGGCCACTAACATCCTCTCAGCCAGCCCTGAAGCGTATTTTGGGGTTACCAAAGGCCAGAGGGTGTTCCCGACAGCCCTCGTGTATGTATTTTGCTGGGGAAAGATGCCAGTTCTGTGACAATCTGCGCTGAGTCATTTATTCTCAGGGCTAGAGACTAAGGCCCAGTCCATTTTATTTAATAATGCAGCTGTCACCATGACAACCTGCCATCTTTAAAGGAGCCTGGCCATTTTAAAAAGACATCACCAATTCCTCTTCCTCATGCTGACAAGCCCACATATGGAAACACCAATATGGGAAGTGTGTATCCTTGAACAGTTGCATTCTGTTTTAGAGTCGTGCCTTGGCTTGTGTTTAAAATGCTGCTGCTACTATAAACACATCTGGCAGCAAGCACTTGAACCAGCAGAGTACTTGCCATCACAGCCCTTGTTCAACCATTCCTGGCCTCTCAGCATGCTGCCACTGAGGGCTAAATATTTTTTCATGTCATATCCAAACGGAGGTGGACAAGCTTCCTCATGGCACAAGAATCTCAAGGCCAGGAGAGATGTCTCCTCTGCGGTACAGTCATCCCATGGAGGAGAAATCATGACGTACATGCAGACAAGTCTGTGGCAATCCACCGCCAGCCTCGCTAGAATGCATTGCCTTTCTTCTACTCACAGTGAGAATGTAAACTACTTCACAGACCCACCATCAGTGGGCTCCTACTGCCAGGAACGTGAGCGACCCATCATTTTAGAGAGCAATGCAATTTTTGTTCAGATGTTTTCTGTCATCCTCTATGTAATAGGTTTTTTAAATTATTTTTAACTGAATGTACCAAAACTTTCAGTGTCTTTGAGCAGTGGGAAGAGGTAAACTAACTCTCATGTCTTCACCACCACTGAAAGAAATCCGTAATAGGAACAGAACTGTCAAGGTCATGATCTTACTGGTAGAACTTCCTTCCAAAAACATTCTGCAGAGTAGTAAGACCATGCTCATTTTCAAAAAAAAAGGAAAGCTAAAGACAGTAATAAATGTGGGGGACAGGGCACAGACTAGCTAAAGATTCAATTTATGGGCATTTTATTCTAACATCAAATGCTGTTTTTACAAGCTTACAGCTGTCTCAATTAAATCGTAAATCAAAGTCTGCTAACTAAAGACATGTACACTAATTGAAATTACAGAGTGCACTGTGAGGATTAACTTCAGCCCGACCCCTTTGGACCACCAATACTGAAAGCCACTGAGTCTGACCTTAGGCCATGAAGCCCTAAAGAAAGCTAAAGTCTGAAACGAGCCTGAGTTTCTCACCCATCCCTTCCTACACTGCAAAAGTAGTTTCCTAGCCAATTACCCATTTGAGACTTCCCACCCTCTTTCCTTTACCATCTGTCTTTGCTACAATGTAGTGAAACAGCCTGCTTCACTCAGAGACTGGCTGTTCTCTCAAAGAAGCACAAAGCACACAGTCTTAACACAGACAGGAGGTGTAGGTGGGGAAGAACTGTTTGTCAGGACGGAGCACGGTGACCTACAGGATCAACCCTTGACACTAATCTAGTCAACGCCCTCTCTCAACAGATGAGCAGGAGTAGCTCTGGTATCTCACCTTAAAGTATTCAGCTTCACAGGTGGAATTTTCACCAACGTGTGAGTCACACTCCTCACGCACGGTGGCGAATTCAATCCCATCTGAACAGTGGTGCTCCTCGAGCTTGCTGCGGCAGCACTGCTCCTGAGTCATGCTGGCAAGAGGACGGAAGCAGGGGAGAAGAATGTCACACACAGGTCGAGAACAGATCATGCAGCAGGGTTTGACAACTAGCACTTGTACTAGTCACAGGGAACTAGTGGACATGCCTTTTAGTAACAAAGTAAAAATATTCTTTAGGCACAGACAGGATGCCTAGGTGACATGTTTAATACAGTTCAGGCGATAATACCGGTAAACTATCTGCCTACCCTGCAGGGTCTCGCACTAATTTTTGAAGTAAATGGTTAAATTCAGCCACATTTGCCACTTGTCCCAGGACACTGCACTCTGGTAAGCTTCTCCCAGCTTGTGGTTGAACAGAGGATGGTGAGAACCCAATCAGCACTCCTACTAACAGAAGGGGAAGTCAGGCCCTGGACACTGAGAGCACACAATCTACGGCCAGTCGACCCTGGCGTCTGCTGACCCTTGCTCAAACAAGTGCAGCACACTGAAGGAGGCTCAGGGTGTTGCTCTGTGGGAGAGCTGGTGTTAAAGGAGGGGACTGCAGATACCAAGGAAAGCCAGTGAGAAACAGTGTGCTGCAAGAGAGAGGTGAAGAAAGACAACGGAGCAGGAAACTCAGCTCTGCTAGCTCTGCTGCTCATCAAATCATTTCACCTCCATTTCAGTGAATGAATTGAATGAATTTATCTCCACCTCCTTCCTGCAGAAAAAGTTTGAGTGAGGAGGCTTTATACTCCTCTCTGCCTGTCACTACTCCCACTCAAGGAGGTGCGTCTCACCACTCCTCTTACGTGCAACTGTGTTTTGTTGGCTAGCATTGCGGGTAGAGCTTGTGGCTCAAAGCTCTCCCACCACTGCCTCCTGTAACAGACACCAGGGAACAGGAAAGTAAGAAGAGAAACAAATCAGGTTATACACACAAGCACATAAGCATAACCATCTGTTTTCTGACAAGGCTGAGTCACTGAGGATAAAGTACCATGAGATGCTAGGGGGAAAGGAAGATATCCCAAAGTAATCCAAGCTGATAAATTCATCCTATTTGTGGTGCAACAGAGGCACTTAAAAGGTATGCCCAGGTATGTTAAAGTTGTGTAAAAAAACGTACAGAAGGACCCTACAAATGCACTTTTACACCCATTGGCATGGGAAGTCTTACACATCTTACAGACCAACAACACCGAATGCATTCACACGGGGCTCAGGCTCTGCTTTTCTGTGCCTGCCGGTGAGGGTGGGATGTGAAGCTAGATGTTCCTGTGGACTCCCAGTTCTTATTTACTGGATTTTGTAATGGTCTGACTGCGCAGTTCTCACAAGGACAAAAACAGCTATGTGATTTCAATGCATAGGAACAAAAACCAGGCTAATTTCATGAACAAATTATTCGAAAATAGATTCGACAGTCATCGCTAGAAGTTGTGCCCAGGACGGTAACTTTATTTGGCAGAATATATGAAGTTTTTGATAGTTGATTTAGCTCCAGTTTGGAAGAATACGCAGCTTTTTTGTTGCTGCGATTCCCTCTGAAGCAGAATTTCCAGTCCCTGCCCAGCTCCGGGGTGGTCTGCCTGTCAGGGCTCTGCCAGCCTGGAAAACCTGAGCTTCAGGGCTAGGAGTGGGGCAGCCGAGACTTTCCAGCTCCTTTAAGTCCTGTCGAGGAGCTGCGGATGTTAGCCACGGACAAACAAACTAATAAACAAACAGCAGCAGTTTTTCAGTAGGTCTGTTTGATTTCCAGTGTGGGTCTTTATCCTTTTTTTTTTCCTTTTTATTTTTTATTTTTTTCCCAAATACAAGTCACCTCTTTGAAATCCCTGACATATTGGCAATTGCAACCAAAACAAAAAAAGTTTCTCAGAATGTTTCCCACAGCTGTATTCGTAAGTCATGTGGCCCACCCCAACTGCAAAAAGGAATTAAACTTCAATTGGATGGAAATACTAGATTAAAATACCATTTGTTCATTCTCACCACCAACAACAATATAATTACACTTCATTCCCCAAATCCCACAATGAAGCTGCACTGGTGGCAAATGTTGCTTGAGACTGTGAATACTTGCATGGCTATCGCAGAGGCAGAAACCCTTGGAAAATGGCAGAGAAAAATGCTACAAAAATCTGCACAGTACTGGCCTTGCAGTCGTAACTGGGTCTACCCGGCTGGCCAGGTTTTTCCCTTTGCTCTCCAGCTTCCACACTGATGGGGGGTTGGAACTGGAAGATCCTTAAGGCCCCTTCCAACCCAAACCATTCTACTGTTCTCCACAGCATGACACCAGAAGCAATTTAGACTCCAAGACTCTGAGGTGAAGATTCTCTCTCCGTACCTTTGCTAAGCTGTGTGTTCCCCTAGCTCTGATCCCAACACGATCTGTACTCACTTTCTGCTTCACAGCAACGGAGCCGCCTCTAATGGCTAATCCAGACATCCAGATTTGTCTCTCTGCGTAAAAGGTTTTAGCTTCTCCTAAAAAAAGATTTAGCTAAATACTTTCCTGGTCTGGTTTTTGATGTTTTGTTTTGTTTTTAATTTCTCTTAGCCATTAAAAAAGCCAAAGCCACTTTTTGCTCATCTATGCAACAGAATTTTAGTGAACTAAAAACTTATAGCACGCATATACAACATGGCCGAAATCTTATTAGGATGGAAAACATTAAATAGATGGAAAAAATTAAATATCTAGATATCTAGGACCATGTGGCCTGATAACTGACATTCACTTGGGATATTTCAGCTAAAATCATGGATTTTATTCGTGGATCACTAACAGACAGAAATCACTCAGACCTTTAAAAACACCTATTGTTTGTTGCAGATGCTCATCTAAAATTAAAATTATTTAATTACAAAATTTGATCATAAATCAAGCTAAGTAATCATGTTTTATATTCTCACTTTTTCTTTCTGTTAAAATTTAACACATTTTACTGATTTTCACAGGAATAGATCTCCTGGTGAAAGCTGCACGTCCATTTACCTCCGCAATCCTTTCATCTTTATTATCCTTCCCAGAGGGGGCACTCCAATACCAGCACAGATGTCCTAATCACCTGTATTTCCTTTCATTCCGTCTTTATTTTTATCCTTCCCAGAGGGTACGCTCCTAAACCAGCACAGACTTCCTCATCACCTATTTTTCTTGCTGCTTCTTTCCATGAAAACATTAAAACTTAACTTTGCTCTGAAAACAATTTCTTTGTCTGTTGTCACCCTTGTTTAAAATAATTTGTTTAAAAATAATTGTTTAAAAATAGTGAGGAGTGTCACAACTGAAATGCACATATTTGATGACGTTGCAAATTAGGCAGGGACTCAAGTAAAGCTCACTGATTTAATAAACCTCAAAATTAATCAGCTGCAATCTAAACTTTGTAGTTTACTTCATAAACGCTTTCTGGAAGGAAAGATGTAGAATTATGTTGACGCCATACATTAGGCAGAGAAACAGCACTGTTAACCTTGTGGCAGAGAAAATACTCTCTTTGCCTTTATTCATGTGATGGAGTAAGCAAGTCATCCCAAACGAGTGGCAGTAAAACCCTGACAGCATAGCAGTGCTCTTCTACCCCTCTGGCTGCCAAGTAAAAAAAAGACTAGGCGCACTTAGCGAGCTACGGAGGAGAGATGATAATTAAGAAAATTTCTCCAAGAGGAACTTGAAACAGCTTTTTTCAGACACAAAGCTGTCATAGCTTTGATGTCCAAAGTCTCAGTCTCCTCCAGGCTTACAATGGCATAAATCTACAGCCCTCCATCAGCAGCAAAGCATTTGTTGCCTATCACACCAAACACTCTCGTCTTACTGCTTCCTTGTGTTCCCATCCAGGTTCGTGTCCAAGTGCTACCACTTGTCTCTGCTCGGGAACATGGATCACCTTTTTGTTCTGTTTCTGCACAGCAGCTAGCAGAGTGTTGTGTTCTTTTTTCTTTCATGCCTCCTTGCAACACCAAGAATGAATAATGTTATTCCAAATGTAATTCCAAAAAGACTTTACACAATGCTAAAGGCATGCAATTCTCATATGGAGATATGCTATTTCTGGCCCAGGAATTAAGTTCACTTGCTAAGAGCTCTGAGCAGGGGAAACTCTACTTTTGAAAGGAAGAAGATGTATTGGGCAGGTTGAGTTCCAAAAATAAATGGCAGCTGTTTCCAGCTGCTGTGAGACTGACTTCATCACAAGAAAATGGATGAATGAGCAAAAAGTTGCTGTTATGACAGCCAAACATATCCTTCACTAAAACCCTACACTCAGCCCTTCTGAGTCACAAAGATGTATAGAAAAATACTGTCATTTTCCAGAGTGATAAGACAACAAGATATACTCATTTGTGGGACAAGCAACCACATTGTAAGATTGCAGACACAACTGGACATTAAGCCAGGAGCTTTGTCTCAATTTAAATGAACCAAGTAGTAACAGGCAAAAAGATCTTATCAATTGGTGTGAACTCCAGACCGAGGGCCGGCTCACGTTTAGTGTAGGACAAGAAGGTGGGTACACCTGCAGCCTGAGATGTCCCATGTTCAGTAAGTGACACTCACACAGACGGCAAGTCCCTCAGCAGCCACAAGGGACTTTGCCTGGGCAACTTCATCTCCTCACTTCACACTGTATTCCCCTGCTAACCTTGTGAACCCAAGCTGAAAATCGCGCCGGTTTGCACACGCAGGGCAAATCAAGGACCCTCTGGCATGTTGTATTAGAGGATTCTACACCCAAGAGACTGTGGTTTTTTGAACATGGGGTTTTTAGGCTGTTTGTTAAATGCTGTGCTGCACTAAATAGTCAGAAGATCCCGGCTGTGGTTTAAACAACCAGATTAATGACAGACATCAGACAGCCTGGCCCCCAGCAACTCCTGTTGTGTAGGTGACTACGTAGGAAGCACGCTTTGAAATCTGAAGCTCTTTTTGAAATCTGTAACCAATAAGGCATCCTGTGCCATATTCTCCCCTGCCTAGACGTCAGCACATGTAATGAATCTGGTTTTGGTTTTGCTCACATCTCAGTGCAATAGGAATGAATGTGCAAAATCAGCGCTGTTAACCCAGTACGTGCTTGCAAAGGGAGTCGTGCTCCCTCACAGTTCATTCTGGCTCCAGTTACTCCAGTAAACAGGAACAGAATTTGGCTCACTCCTTTGTCTCTGAAATGGCATCATAAAGCGATTCTGCTGTATCTTTCACAGATATGCCTGTTTGCAACCATAGGTGGAGTACAATAATATTGCCATTAAGGAAATAGTTCAGGATACAAATTTTACATTGCCATTTTTTAGCATGGAGCCCATCTTCAGGGGGAGCTATGTTTATTTATGCTACAGTCATGAGTAGCTGCAACTGAATTTATCCACTTCTGTTTTTGTCGACTGAGTGCAGAATATGCAAGCTTACCCATTTCTGATTTATCATCACATCACTATAATCTACTCACGGATGCCAATCATACACGAAAGTTTGGCGATGTATTAAGAAGTTTTTCCAGTTTTCCTATGAAGTCCCAAAGACTCTTTCAAAGGTCAATCTTTGAGAATAAATGACATTCACAGCAGAATCACGATGTACATTAATCAAATGATCACTCAATCATAAAGATCCTTTCACCCAGATTGTTAAAAAAACTTGGTTTCCTGATTTCCTGCCTGTTTTGTCTGTAACTTTCCTGACTCTTCAAGTATTTCCTAAATTGGCATTTCAGTTCTATCTGTCAATTCTTCTGCGTAAGGGACTGCTTTCAATGCCAATACAAATGCAGAAGTCAGAAAACATGAGCAGACTGGACTGCAAGACACATTCTTTTCATAACAAAGATCAATCCAACACTTCTACAATTACCAAAGTTAAATTGCTTTGCAATCCACTTGAGAAGATAGAGGGAAGCAATGAAATGTGTTTTAAATGGAGAAATATAAAGCTGTCCGTGAAACTGCCCTTCAAACTACCAACCACAAATTGTTAGCTCCACAAATAAAAGGTAACAAGTGTATTTAATGGCAAAATGAACACAAACTATCACTGAGAGAAAAAATATGACCGTCTTCAATCTTATAAGAGATTTGGTATAACAAAGTACTACTGTGCAACTGACTTTAACATTTAACTTCATTGTTTCCTTTGCTAGAGAGCATAAAATAAATTAGTATCATATTAAATTTCAGTTGAATTAAGAAACCTATTTATTAAATAAAGGTAACGATTCTATACAGTGGAATACGTCTGACAGAAGCTGGATGCTCTCAGTAACGAGCAATTGCCCTGACTCAAGCTTTAAGCTCCCCCATCCAGCAACACAACTAGGAACTGCAGACAGTTATCTTTGTGGCACTACAGGGAGGAGGCAGTTTTCAAAGGCTGTCTTACATACACACAGATGTATATGATCTGCTGTTTCTCAAAAAAAAATTGTGCAAGAATTTGGACCTGGGCTAAATTTTCCGTCAGAATAAAAAGAAGACACTCTGCTGACATCAGTGGAGCCATGCAGAGATACTCTGACTGCAGTCAGAGTCCAAGCCCCATGGAAACCTTCTATGAGAAACAGCACACATTGAACATTCTAGAGCTGGGTGCCTCTGCACTCGACCAACAGCAGAAATTTAACGGACTTAATGGAAGTAAATTAGGTCCTCAGGTTTCTCCAAGTTAGACATGGATTTCAAAAACTTTGATTTAAGAGCTAGGTGCTTCACTTTATAATCAGCTTTCATACCTGTCATTCCCATGGTTTTACATGAAAATATAAACTGCAATATAACATACAATATATAACTATATACCTGCATTCTCTGGACTCAGATATTAATGGTAGAGAAGTACATATTCTGTTTTTGTTTGCCCATTCAACACCCTTGTCACAGCATTCTTCCATTGAAAGATCTGTAGAAATGAGGAAAGAAAGAAAAACACAACAATATATTTAATACAACCTTAGTAAATGGCATCACATCTGCCAGTTTAAAGAAAGAAGGTTGTTCACTTTCCCCTCCCTAACCTACACACAGAATAGTGCACCCATCCAGAAAGGCATCCATTAACAGCTTGCAACCAGCCCGGGTTCTTGAGGGACCCTTACCTTTACCTTTCCAAATAAAGGCACAGACCAAGGACTGATACTCCCGAGTCATGCACAATGAAGGGGTATGTCCGACTGCACTCCTTTGTTACCAAAGGTGGCAGTAGCCATAAGGAACCTTCATAATCCAGAAGAAAGTAGGATAAGTCAAGTAGCTGAATGATATGAAAGACAGATGAATCTCATTTACAGATTTTTTTTTCCTGTGGTTGTTGTCCAATTCGTTTTACCCAAAAGCATGTCTGTAAATGCAAAAGTATTGTAAAAGTATAGAGCGTTTAATCACTTCACATATGAAAGAAAATTACGTAGATACCAACCGATACCAACCCTGAAAACCAGAGGAAAAAGCATACTTCAGATAATTTTTTGTGCAGAGTATGATTTTGGCTGAGAACTCTAATTGAAGGAAACTAAATACTGTTAATGAACTGACAGTCGCTACAGGTTTGCTTCATATTCCAAGTGCAAAAGTTCACTGCACAGCAGGTGTATCAGAACTTGGAATAAAACATGAGTCACATTTTCCTATTAATTATCTTGCAGCCCAGACACTGAACAGCTCCTTGTATAACAAATACACAGTCTTCGTTTCCTATGTTTTTGATGGACCGACCTCATGGGTTGCACCTAGGGGTGCTGAGGGGGCTGGCTGATGGCATTGGGAGAGTACTCTTGATTATCGTTCTGTTCTTCAGGAACTTTTCTCAGTCAACAAGTGTTCCCTCATCTCCAAAAAGGGCAAGAGAAAACACAGGGGAAACTACAAGCCTGCCAGCGTCATCTCACCGCCTAGGAAGATGGTGGAGAAAATCCTCCTGGAAACATCTCTGAACACAAGGACAAGACGGTGATCGAAGAAGCACCAGGAGGGTGTGCCTTCAGCAAGTCCACAGATGACACAAGAAGAGTGTCTGGTGCCCAGGATGGTTGTGCTGCCACCCGGAGGGACCTCAACAGGCTGGAGAACTGGGCAGTGGGGAAGCTCACGACGTTCAACAAAGGGAAATGCAAAGTCCACCGGTACACACTGGGGGCTGGCAAACAGGAAAGCAGCTCTGCAAGAAGAACCTGAGTGTCCTGGTGGACACCAAGCTTCCCTTGCACCAATGACCGTGACCAGCAGTGCATCTGTGGCAAAGGCAACCAATACCATCTTGCACAATGACTTCCTGCAGAGTCTGCTAAGAATTCCAGGCAAAAAGGAAAAAGGTTTTAGGATGTATCAGTCATCGAAGGGTAGGTATCCACAAGGAAGCTACCAGTCCTACTGTGCAAATTTCTCAGCCACTTAGCACAATTCTGGCTATCCCTCTTCAGGAAAGATTAAATCAAAATGGGAAATTGTAAAGAAAGGCTAGGAGGATGGTCAGGGGAACAAAAGCCCTGTTATATGAGGAGAGGCTGGAAGAAACAGACCATTTTAAGCCTAGATAAGTAAAGCTTGTGAAAGGATGTGGTTTCTGTCAACAAATATTACAGTGGTAAACAATAACCAGAATTATGGGATCAAGTAAACCAAACATTTTTAATAAGAAAATCATTATATTTCTAAATGGAATTACATGAAATGTTAGCTTATAAGAGAGCTCTGTACTCAGTGACCCAGGTCATTCTTCTAATCTTACTTGCATACCCAAAATATTGGTTAAAACTCTAACTCTGAAGTCAAGGCAATATTTCTCTTGAATTCCTCAGTGTGTCCAGAACTCATGCCAGTGTCTGAGAGCTAATTGTAGTTTACAATGATACAGAGAAAATCTGTCTTGTGAATAAATATCTGCCTGTGGTCAAAGATATGTATTTGTGTCTGATCTCTTCTTTGGGAATAGGGACCCTGTCTGGTGCTCTCTGTCTGCCAGCATACTGCTAACAAACATTTCATGCATCAAATTTCATACAATGTGTTACAAATAACTGTATTTTTTGGTGCTGTTGTCTGCAATTAATCTTACTAGTGTTGAAAAATAATACACATTTCACTGAAGTGCAGAGCTGGCTGCAGGTTTTTGCATGGCTTTGTACAAATGGATCTTCAGCCAAGTTCCTCCCCAGAAGGACAATCCCTGGCTCTGGACACCGATTCTTCCCTCCCAGCTCTGGCAACACACCTCTACTCCAACCAAATAACTCAAGAATTCAAAGCAGGCCAAGCTAAGCAGCTTCGTCTGTAGGAGCGTATCCAGACAAAGAAGGATTTCGGATAGATTGTTGAGGGAGAGCTGCGGTCCAGGCTCTTTATTTTTTTGTGACATCACAATTCATATCCTCCAAAGATCCTGCCAAAACTCTCTGGAGAATAGAGGGAAGTGAAAAACAAGCAGTAAAAAAAGGACTCCACCCTCAAGGCCATTCTTCTCATATATAACAATAAAAGAGTGAAAAAGATTTTCTCTAGCTTTGCTTCACAGTTTGCCTTTAAAAAATAGTCATTCACGGACAAACCCCCACTCCTGCAAAAATCTCTAAAAGTGCATGTCTCATGCCTCAAAGTTCAACTCCTGACTGCACTGGAATTTATTCAGACTCCTTTGGCATTACGAGTTGTTAACAACTGTTTAGGAAAAGAATTGACTTTTCGTCTCGTAACTGTATTTTTCTAGTGGTGTGGATTGAACTGAACATGTGCATATTCACGTGGCTCCCAGCTGGAAGTCCCTGGGCAAGCAGTTCATACTGAGGCCATTTGTGCCTTCTTCACCCTCTTCAGGGGACAACAGCACGGGGCAGCCGTGATGTGTCCTCGCTTCTCATATCCAGTTCATCACACAGAGCATCTGAAAAGAAGGGGTAGTGGAACGCAGGCAGCAGGAACGACCCTAACACAACAACAAGCCAAAGAATTTCACTGGCTGCATAAGAAGCAAGATGTTCTTACCATGTGGTTTTTACTGCAGTCGACTGGCTCGTGGCACCCCTCAGTGCTGGAACGCCAGAGATCAACGATGAATTACAGTACTGCTCTTCTGAACCTGGTGCCCCCTGAACTGCTTTGCCAAGTGCAGAATGTTTCATGCAAGTCAGACAGAGAAATCTCAGGCATCTGAGAGACAAAACATTTCTGGGAAAAGGCTGATGATACCATCTGCATTCAGATGAAATATGCATTTTTACTTCGAGGGAAGCATCTACAGGAAAGATGTAGCACATAGGAATACACTGTGTGGTCCGTTCTGTGAGCTTGTGAAGCAATCGTTCAGCTTTTTGATATCACGAGGCAAAGATATGAAGATAAACCCGAGATCTGTTCAGATGATAACATTTACTTCTCACTCAGATAAAGTGACTTTGCAGGCTCCTTGACTAATTCAGGGCAAAACTCAAGCCTAATTTGGATAAAATCAAATGCATATCCATCAGCACCTTGTCCCTGTAAAAAAGTAAGTGCAGAAGAGCATCCAAGAGAACTGGGGTTATGAGAACTCTACGTTATGATAACAGTATGATAACAGCTGGGATCCCTGTTCTGATGTTAAGGTGGCATGTGCAGTGTTCCAAGAGAAGTTCCAGGAGTCCTGCTCAGAGAAAAGGACAGGAGAAACACAGCTGGAACTCAGATCTCTAGTTCTATGAAAGCTGTCATGAAGGAGACTTAGCAGATAACAAGTGATTAAAGGTCACAGAAATTAAAATGTTTTGTGCACAATGCATTCATCTGACTATGCTGACACAGGCAAAATGTGCAGCAGCATACAGTTGTTTCAAAAAAAGTACTTTGCTAATCTTAACAAGACTGCCATACTGTGCAGGAGTTCAAAGCAAAAAGTCTGGTCAAAATCTGTAAAAATCTGTATAACCTTAGACTTCTATGATGTAACAACTGCTTATTCAGCCGCTACAGTGACTACTTTCTGCAAAAGTAAGATAAGCTTAAGAACGTTATCGAAAAGCATGATTCCTTGAAGAGAAAGCCTGAATTGCTTCTGGGAATCATGCAAGAAGTAAGCAGGAGTAAAAGAGAGACTGGATAATTTTCATGATACTAGCTTTCCAGCTTGACCAAAACTGGGCGGTTTTTTAATTAACGATCTACAATAGCAGCTATTCTGCACAGCTGCACCACCGATGGAAAAGCCTGGGCACAACCCAGGATCAGGATAGCTGTTCATTACTCAGTGCTGATCTATGGAACTCTGGTAAAGCGACCACCACTGATTAGAGCATCAAACCACATCACATCAAGCCATCAAACATCCAACCAAAGCTACACCTCAGCATAGGTGGGCTTCTCAAGCTAGAGCTAGTAAAGCTTTCCAGTTCTGTGACCGCCACATTCATCAACTCCCCAGCCCACAGAACCAGCTGTAGTTGGGTATAGATCTGAAAGAAAGTCCAGGTCAAGGGATCAAAGTCACGACTCCTTACTAAGATGTCTTCAATCTTCTAAGCACACCAATTTACTCCGTAAGAGACTCAGCACTAATGGAATGCAAGAAAACAGAACTCGATTATCACTTCTCAGCATATGCAGACACAGACAGCAGATGGACTCTGTGAAAGCTCAGCACTAGTCCAACACGTTTCAGTAACAGTATGTCATCCTGGATTTCTGGAACTCTTTCTTACAACATGCATTGGTTCCAATTAGAAAAATACTTTCAACTATTACAATGCATTTTTCTTGTCTCATCAAGAAAACACTTCTAGCTGTGGTGCTCATCTATCTAAATGATAGCTGAAAAAAAAAAATGCAAGTCTACATACAGAATTTGATCCTCAGAATGACAAGCTGTCAATCTGTATTATTCAGGGTCATGTTCTTAGTCTTCCAACCTCCCTTTACATCTGTACTCTTCTGACAGACCCAGAGAAACTGCATATCTCTTTGGCCAAGGCTTCACTGTGACAAAGGTTCAGGGCAGACAAAGCGCCCGGCCTGCTCTGCCACTGCCGTGCCAATTGTTCTTGGAACAAAGACACCTGGCTAACATTAGGTAGACAAGCCAGCTGCCTTTGTAGCAGGAATGGCAGTCAATTGCTGGCAGCTGGGATTTGTAGTCTTGATTTTTTGGCTGTCCTTACAGCAAACTGTAGAAATGCTCTTTTTGGCAGATGAACACACTCTGCTGGGCCACATAGGACATCAGATAGACACAAAGACATGTTTAGACAAGGGAAGCCAGCTAATTTCAAAGGTCCAACTAGTAACAGAGTAACATGATAAGACTGCCTTGTTGCATCCCAATCTTGTGTGTCAACCTAGGGATTAGGGACACAGAGTAGAGGAAACTGTGAATGGTACGCAACAGAAAATCTGGCCTCAGGAGGCCCTGAAACAAGCGCCTTGGGTTGAGAGTAATGGGGTGATGCAGGCAAGCACACCACCCTCAGCACAGGATGGTGTATTTCAGAATGAAGCTGGAATTAAGAAGCCCTTCCTCCCTTTCACATGTGGAGAAAAAAAAGTAGAGTGAGTGGATACTTTTCCTCCTTTCCTCCTCCTCCCAAAGGATCTTCTCCACAGCTCTGTGAGGGAAATACCAAGCCCTTCTTGAGAAAAGATATGATGAGTGGGCAAAGACAGGAGTAAGTTGGGGGTTTGAAGGAGAAACAGGGAGTAAACTTTGTTACCTTTGGACACTTATCTACTCTTAGTCCTTCAGCGAAGCTGCTCTTACAGTTTCCCTTACAAATATACAAGCACTGCATCCAGGTCTGGGGCCTCCAGCACAAGAAAGACGTGGAGCTGCTGGAGTGGGTCCAGAGGGGGCCATGAGGATGCTCAGGGGCTGGAGCACCTCTGCTGTGGAGGAAGGCTGAGGGAGCTGGGCTTGGTCAGCCTGGAGAGGAGAAGGCTCCAGGGAGACCTCACTGTGGCCTTCCGGTACTTGAAGGGAGACGATAAACAGGAGGGAGAGCGACTTTTTACATGGTCTGACAGTGATAGGACAACAGGGAATGGTTTTAAGCTAAAAGAGGGGAGATTTAGGTTAGATGTTAGGAGAAAATTAATTACTCAGAGGGAGGTGAGGCCCTGGCACAGGCTGCCCAGAGCAGCTGTGGGTGCCCCATCCCTGGAGGTGCTCAAGGCCAGGCTGGGTGGGCCCTGGGCAGCCTGACCCAGTGGGTGGCAGCCAGCCCACGGCAGGGGGGTGGACTGGGTGGGTTTTAAGGTCCCTTCCAACCCCAGCCGTGCTGTGGTTCTACAATATTAGCCTCAGCTTTGTAACATTTGCACGAATCCTGACACCAGGATGCCTTCCCGACATGAACACAACCCAGTGCATCCACTGCGGCCTACAAGGCCTGGCTTTGCCACCCGCTGCCCCTCCCCAGTGCTGCCCCTGGGAGCCCTGGGAGGGCCTGTGACAACAGTGCCTCTCTTCCAGGCAGGGAGGGCACACTTAATCCTCACAGACTGACAGATAATCACTCACAGTTCATATGGTGCTAAGAAAGAGGATATTCTGCACACACACCCTTAAAGGGTTTCAGTCTGTACCTACAGATGAATTCTCAGCTGAGTGTGATTATTTCAGGATAGCTGAGATTGCTGAGAAAACCCAGTTAGCATACTAACTAAAGTAGCAGCACCCTAAAGGAAATGCCTGGTATGTTAGTGTGTTTTGTGGTTGGTTTTAAAACAGCCAACATTTTACTGGAAATTTTCTTAGGTCTGGAGAACACTCATTTATGGGGAATGTGGCTCTGGTAGCACCAGCAGCGGCCATCACACAATTAAGGGGATTTTTCAAATATGGCCAAACCTCAATTTATGAGGTGTCTGTTTGCAGTCTATAAAAGAAGCTCTTAAAAGTATTGATGGTGGCAGCTGGTGATGAGGTAGCTGATGTGTTTGGTGGTAAGGACAGGCTTAAGGGAGGTAATGATATACTGCAACATGCCTTACGTGAGGGCAGTTTCTCAAAACTTTTAAGAAGTCTCAAGTCAGTTATCCTAAGCGCACAGCAGAGACAGGGAACTCATGAACACTGGAGGGGAAAAAAAAAAAAAAAAAAAAAAAAAAGTGAAGGCAAGAAGCTTCATTAACTGCATTAGCAGAAGATGTGCCAGTGTAGTGAGGAAAGCATTAGCACTGGAGATTGTTGTACTCTGTCAACCAGAGAAGAATTTCAACACAACTTTTACTGAGAAATTTCAACACAGCTCTTACTGGAGAGTCCTACTGTCTTGCCAGAGAGGATTTCAGCAGGACACAAATCATCACCCTGTCTGATAAACTGGCAGGTTACCACCATAATTCTTCCCTTACTGTGTGCGTTCTCCCTGTCCGTGTAAAATAACCAGAACATTACCTTCGTAGACACCACTTTGACTACTCCTTCTCCAGCTACATGGCACTACCCTCAGTGTCTCACAGCTACTTTTCACTTACACAACATTATGCTCAAGAATTCTTTACATTCTTCTAGGGGTTCTTTGCTGATCTGCATTGCCCCTTCCTCTCTTCCATATCCTGTTCTCCGATCTCCTAGTTTAATTACATGACATGTAATGACAACTATTACAGTCTCAGCTCCCGACCTCCTTCTTTCCATCCAATCTACATGCAAACACAAGCACCTGACATTTCCTGAGTGCTTCACTAAAACTTTCGTCTATTCTGGCTAAAACAACCTGCTAATTTTTTCCTTCCATTATTTCATTCATTGTCCTTAATCTCTGACGCTGCCAAGCATCCCTTTTTGCTACCTGTATTCACAAACTTGTGTTCATTTATCC
>VXAV01006903.1:136014-159198 GCA_013399715.1 Alectura lathami | reverse complement strand
TTTTTTTTTTTTTTTTTTTTTTTTTTTATATGCGAAGGATTTTCACAAGCAGAGATATTCTAGAATCTTTCAATGAAATCCACTGAAGAAAAAACTTCCCTTCTTTCTTCTCCCTCCTCTTACAAAATCAGGGTAAAAATTTCTACCCAAAGTGGCAGTCTGCTCTGCTCCGTCGACCTCCTCCCCTCTTTCTTTCTTTTTTTTTTTTTTTTTTTTTTTTTTTTTTTTTAAATCCCCCTTATCTTCTTTAAACAGGAACACACTGATAGCGGTCAAAGGAAGAGCCGGGTTGAAGGCACCCAGTTGGCTCTGTTGTTGCCAAGATCTTTCAGATAAGGTGGGGGATGATATTTACAGGCCAATGCATGTGGAAACAAACGGGGAGTCATCGTCCCTCTACACTTTGCCCTCAGTTTTGCTCAGAGGAACAGCTGGAAGCTACTTTGTATTTGCTTGGTAGTTGTGCCACAGGGGACTGATTGGACTATGCATCTTGTAGGCACTCTATAACTCAGTGTCTGAATATCTCTCCTCAAAATGTCTAACTGGAAAACAGCACTTAAGACACCAAAAGTTGAAAGTATGCACAATTTGTTCTGCACCTGGTTACTTGGCTCTTCCCAAAGAGGACAGCACAAAAATGGCCACATGGCCAAGGGTCCAACTAGCCCAACAGCTTGTTTTCAGTAATGATTGCAAGTGGTGACCAGAGGAGGAATTCTCCCAGCTATCCTCCCAGCCTCCAGCTGCTTTGAGTTTGGAGCATTTCCTCAGCGGAATGTGGTTTCTGTGTACGTAGCCCTCAGTGAATTCCTGTTCCAGGTATTTATCCACTCTCACCGTGAGTTCTTATATGCCTTTATCATCCAAAATAACCTTTGGCAACAGGTTTCATGGATCTGCCACTACCTGTGTGAAGGGCCATTTCCTTTTGTTCACTTTGAACCCAGCTCCATCCACCTTCCGATGGTGCTCCTCACTCTGCTGCAGGAAGAGACATCAAAGAACTGAGCCCTGTCCACTCTCTTCATACCATGGACATATCCTGCTCTGGTAATCTTTTTCTGACTGCTGTTTCCCTCTTTCTTTTTTGTTTTTTGTTTTTCCCCTGTTTTATTAGGAGGGGGAAGTTAGAAAGAGGGAAGAAGGACAGAGTACTGACTTTACCTGGGGGGTATTTTTTTCTTCCTTTTCCTACACAAGCCTGTTTATTTCTGTCTCTTCTTTAAACACCCTGTTTTCAGATTTTCTTACATCAGCTACAGTGGGCCTTTGGCAGTTTCCTCACAGCCTCCAAGCTACAGTTTTTCACACATCAGACAGCTGCAGGAGGCAACTAACAAGGATCGCACCTTGTCTAAAGTTTGCACCAGCTTAACTGAACCCTGGTGTCTCCTCTCCAGAAACCCTGGAGTCAGTTCCGTAGTGGCTTGTTTCGCTTCACTTTAAACCCACTCCTAACTGATAAAAGATGAATAGAAGGAAACTCGCCAGTTTGACTGGATCAGTGTAAAGTCGCACATTAAAGCTTGTCCACACGTGGGCTTGCCCTGATTAACACCATGTGTGGACATGCTTACTCCAGAGTAAGAATTCCTTGTTCCTGCTTCGTTTACCGCCACAAGCTGTTTATCAGAAATGGGGCAGATTGAAGTAAGAGTTTAAGAAATATTGCTAGAAACCATCACAGCTATGGCCAGCTGAAGATCTGACAACAGGTTTTGGTTGCCCCTTTTTTTTTTTTTTGGGTGGGGGGGAGGAGAGGTAATATTAATACACATCGCCAGTAGAAATCGGCACTCTCACCTACGATCAGAGCAAGTGGCCTCGAGTAAATGTGATTCTAATTACCGCCCCAGGCTTTGCAATGAGCTAAGCCATGCACTCAGGGCTCAATTCAAAGCTCCTGCAAGTCAATGGAAAGCAAGGGTTTATGAGGGGGAACATTTTGCATAACCACATTTTTTCTTACATCTGTTTGCAAAAGCCCTGTAATCCTTTGTGTAGCTTTTTAAACAAACAAACTCTTTAATGAGGATTTTATTTTTACTTAAGAAGAATAAAAATCGTTTGCAGAAGCTCAGATTAATGAGCACTGACAGCGTAACAAATCATTGCGCAAGTCATTTCCAAGAGTCTTGTTGAGAGTAGATACACGCAAGAATTTCAGATTACTCTGACAAACTCATTGCCATCTATGGCAGCAGGTTCACTGTTGCCATTCACCTGCTTGGTTTCATGGGATCAGCGATTTCTGAAGTGGCCTGAATAAGCCTACGTAAGGACACCAGATTCTGCCCGGTGAACAAAGCTGCCCTGTAATCCCAGCTGATGTGCCTCCCAGCCCTTCTGGTTTACTGCAGCTCCCAGATCCTGTTTTTTTTTCTCCCCTCCATCCATCTGTCCCAGAAGGCGAGGGAAAGGAAATTGCTCTGTCTTCCCTATTGCAAGGAAGAAAAGAGATATACCGAGAAATGAAATCTGTCCGTAGTTACTGAAGGGAAACTCCTTGGCCCCTGTGGCAAAAAATGAACCAAAGTTTTATCTCTCATGGAGGAAATATGCTACACTAAAGGCCTCTTTTTCTTTCTTAGTAAGAACAATACTCCACTCACTGTTATAGACGCACAAGGATTGAGAGCAGCCCATGGAGATCTTACCATCTCCCAGCGTTAAAATAAGACCTCAGGCTCTACAGGAAGCAAATCCACAGCTACTGGAGTACCGATGACCCACTGAGCTTAGCTCCAAACATTAGTATGCGTAAAGTGCAACAGGCATTCAGATTCTTTTCTGGAGAAAGCACTACCTGGATCTTTTCTGAATTAAAAAGGAATCGTAATAATAAGCAAGACCTTCATTTTGCAAAAGACATGGAAACAACTGTGTCATATAATCATTTTAATATTGGAAAATAAGGCGATTTATATATTTTAGCATCTTAATGCTGGAAATGTGTAAGGTTTATGGATACCATTCTGATCATCTTGCCTGTCCTGAATAGGCAGTTATTTCTCTGACTGAACTAGAACACACCTTTTACGAAACATCCACACCAGGATTTTCAGAAATGGATGGACAACAACCCTTAGTTATCTATGAAATTGTTAATGGCCCCACAGATGACAATTTGTTACTTGAGTCTAAATAATCTGGTTTAGTTCTTAGCAGATACCTAGGCTTGAACTGATGGTGAAGTTACTATTGCTATGTACTCAGTGCTTTGTGCATCCTCAGTGACCATCAAAACGACTCAGAGTAATGTAGTTTGTGGACACTTCCTACGCACCTTGCATGTCCTTGCTAGGGAATAGCTTGGAATAAAATTTCCCTTTAGATAAGTTGGTTTTTTCCCTAAGCCACATGTTCATCTTTATTCTCAAAACCGAGACTATAGATTATCCCACCAAACAGACACCGACCTGAATCATGCCAGGCCCTGGATGATCAAGGGAAGGTGGGAGGGCTGAGAGCCTGCTCTGTTCCCCAGCGTGTACAAGACTGCCTCCAGCCGTGTCAAGAAGGCTGACCTGGACAGCACCCTGTATGCCATCTGGTTTAGGATGGCATCCTGCAGCTAAGCTGGCTCAGGAATCTCTCCAGAATAATTGCAAGGTCAGATGAAATTTATAACCACCCTAAATTTGAACTGTTCTTTATATAAATATATACATACACATATACTGTATGTATACATATACATAAAATGGTGTGGATGCCACTTACACTGTGTGAGCAGCTTGCATCCAAACCAGGAAACATAACTGGTCTCTGTGGCGCAGATACATAAGAGCTTAGTTTACAGAGCTTTCCTTGCTCTATAAACAGACAAACCCTTTCCCTGCTAGACTGATCTCTGAACATTTTTTTTTTCCTCTTCACATGGATTAGTTTGTGAATACCAAGGCAGAATTCAACTTTTTTTGTTGTTGTTGTTGTTTAATATTCCAGACTGAGACTCAGAACCCCCAGCCTTTTTCAACATCATTGTTTCTAAGTATTTTTTTTACCCATTTTTGAGTTTGTATCCACTCAGTAAGTGTTGCCTGTTTTCTATTTTGGGTGTAATTGAGAAATATACATATATATCCATCCTGGACACGCAGAAGAGACAATGGCTTTCTATTAATATGCATAGGGTCTGCTTCTAAGGCAAGGAGGAGTTTATTGGGGGATAAAGGAATGCTTTGATGGTCCATGTCATTTCCCTTGTGGCATTACTTGTAGAATTCAGGGATAAGTCAGTCTGACATTCATGAGGTATTTCCTGGCTCTTCTAGAGATGCATCCTTGGAGTCTCTCAGATCTCCCCCTTCCCATAAATTCCCTTTCCCCTTCTAGACTCTCTCATGTCACTGCAGGCAGAGCTAGTCTTCTGTGTGAACAGTCAAGGCATTTTCCAGGACCTGAGGCTTAGGAAGGCTGGGCACCATTTTCATAGCTGTAGAGCAGTGCGAGTCACGCACATATGGCTTGGAGGGGCAATGGCATCTGCCTTAGACTCTGCCTGGGGCCTCCAGAAATCTAACAACAGCAGGGATCAGTCATTATTTTTGCTGCCGTCTCTCAGAGGGTGACTCTTAAATTTGCCCGTCGTCATCTGTGCCAATGGTTAGTTTCAGTGTTCAAGCAAAAATAAAATCTCATTATAAAGGGTGGGGGAAAGCCATCAATAAAGTAAATGGCTATTCTGGCAGAAGGCCATTTCCCTTCATGACATCTCTGATAAATCTGAGCTCCATCCCTGTCAAACAAAAATAATGTCCAAGTATGTGACCAAGTGATCTTTGGGAAGGAGAAAATACACAAGTGAATACAAGACATTTCAGGTTTGCATAAATAAAATTCCAGAGTCTATTGTATTTAACAGCTCAAAATCAGGGGCATACAGTTTTCTATAACATTTCCTCATGGTCACTTAAAATCTCCTTCATTCACTGCTATTTCATTATGAATTTGCTGTACTATTTACAAATGCTTTTACACAAGCCTGTTAAGGAAAAAAAAGCCATCCTATCCATCTGCAAACAGTCCCAGTCCTGCCAGAAAACTTTTATCTTACCAGAAACAGATTTAAACTCAGTACAATGTAAGCAGCCAGTCAGCAGAAAAGAGCATTAATGCTGACAAAGCTCTACAACAAGCTGATGGATACTGGGTTTCCTCCTTTTCCCTTAGCATCACAGACAGCCTCTGTTCCTTTTCCCACAGTCTTAGTTTCTTTAATAGAGATTCCCAAACTTTATTTACTCGTGTACCACATCTTACAAATTTTACAGACTTGGGCTGAAGTGTCTTTGTCCCAGGAACCCAAGATCACCCTTGGTGGCCTGATTCTGCTAACGTATGTCAATAATTTTATGCACAAGGAGTGGGGCTTGCATTTAGCCAATGCTTACACAGTTCTGAGTGGTGTCTGTTGGAGGACACCCTACTAGAAATGAAGTTAAAAGGTACAGTAGTGTTGCAAACTGTCATAGGTCCTTGCTGAGCTTTGGAGGCAGACCTAGCAGCAGAATTGAGGCTCCGTTTAAAAACGGGCTCTGACTTACCAGCCCTGTACTACCCATCCATTCCACCAATACTTCCTCTCACTCTTCTTATTAATTCTTTGTGCTCTCACAACTCTTTCTAGGTCTCGTCTAGTCTAGTCATAGTTTGGAACTGGGTCAATGAGATATTCCTACTAGAGGGAAGAATCATCCTCAGTGCACTGTATAAAAAGAGGATGTGACATACAGACAGCAGCAGCTTGCACTAAAAGCAAGTAGAAAAACCTTGCTCAGACTCCACTCAAAAAAAATGAGCCCCCACACCCTGCGAGCCCCAATGGTTCAGGAATTAATTATCTGCCACAAACATGGCCTGCTAAACAGCACGTTTGAGCAGACTTCGACAGACGTTCTGCTTTCAGCTCTCCTTCTGGCTTAAGCAATCTCTGTTTTTGGCAAAATACTTTACCTCTCTGTGCTTCATTTTCTCTAGAATAAATCTGGTTTGTAAAATGTTTTGAGCTCCATAAAATTCAACAAGCTGCATAAGAGTTAGCTGTTAGAAACTAGCAAACTTGAGCTATTAAGATCACATGAATGGGATATGAAGAAGTTTAGGCCAATTTTAACTTAGCTTCTATTTCCCTATTTAAAAGCAGCATCTTATACAGTCATCTGTATTAGAGTAACGTCAGTGTTCAGAATAACTCTCATATTCTTTAAACTTAGAAGCATACAGACAGCCAAATTTCCAGCTGAATAGCAGATACATACATTTTCTTGGATAGTTATTCCATAATTTGTGCTTGAAACGTTCCACAAACATACAGGCCAGTCATTATGATGATCTAACTTCTGCATGTAAGCAGTAGGCTCACTGCAAGTCAGAAAATTGGGCTTTTCTAAGATTTTAGGTTCCTCATTAAGTAGGTGTCATTACCTGTCTGTTTGGGAGTAATACAGATTGTGTCTTAGCTCTTAGAAAGCAGATGGCTGGTAAGAAAAGCATTGACAGAATCATTAACACGAAGCCAGAAGAAGTTTATTTGCAGCTTTCACTTTTTCCCTCAGTTGATGCAATATACTGTATTTAATAGCTCCGCTAAAGACGAATGAAATCTTGGCTCTACGGAAATCTCTGGCAACATTCCCACTGACTTCAGTGGGGCCAATGCTGCTCTTAACTCTTCCCTACAAGGAAAATCAGAATTGCCTGAGAAACTGACCTGCCTCTGTTAAGACTAAGATCCAGACTGCTTACAAGGTGAACTGACCTTGCACAACTCCTAAGGCTGTTATTCTTGAGAATTTGCCAAATCCTTAAGACAAAACTAGCATCATAAATTTTCCCCAAACTTTTAAGCCTGGAGTAAGACATACCTTCTCACTTTATAAATGAAAGCACCTACGCAAACGTATCTTCCAATGGTTTCGCTGACAGTTTGGCTTGTATGGAAATACAAAAAATCATTTTCCGATTCAGAAAACTCATGTTTGTTAAATGAACACTGATGAAATGTTTTGCCCTCAAGTCTGACATTTCACTGTAAACACAGTAAAGTACACAAAATCTGGTGACACTTTGCTATGTTCTTTTGTATCTCCTGGAGCTATCAGAATGAAGGATGATTTAAAATATGTGTTTACACCAGGCTGTTCATTACTACGCTTGGTACATTTCAGCTTGTTTATCCCCATCAAAATATAAAGGTGACCCTGTGGTCTGAATAGAAAAGAACAAACTTCTAGGACAAACAAGACACAAAGACACACAGATAGCACCTCTGCACCCTCCACCAAAGACTCAGATCTACTTCAGTAATCTCCTGAAGTTTCTGTGCTCATTTATGTATTTCTTATAACATGCCTGGCTCCTCAAATCTGTTCCACCTAGCAGCAGCAACACAAAAAGCCAATGCTGTTTTGTTTGTTCCATTTACTGGAGCCAGGGTGTTAATGTCAATCTCAATATGACCTTGTACTGCATATTTTCCTACAGAGCTATATTTTACAGTCACCAATGGTTTGGTGGCATTATGTTCTCTATGATTTATTGCACACACCTTACTTCTGCCCGTCCCTTGACCACCACACAAAGACAGAAAGCCAGGTCCTGAACTGCCACCAGGTAACGAGAAACTCTGCATTCAACACGTGAAAGATAATACAGCAGCACTGTCATCCTGCAATGAAAACTCTAAAAATCCAAGCATGAAGATTCTCTATAATGATATACTGAATATCTTTCATATTTACAGGGCTTTGCTAAACACACTGAATTCAGAAACATGATCGTGGTCATTCAATAAAACCTCTGTGTCCCCTTCTCAGTCTTTCTAGCCACTTAGATTTCTCCTTTGAACTCTGGAAAATTTTCCAAAGGATGTTAAAGTACTGCTGTTGTGGTCCTAGGTGTAAGAAATCTGACTGTTTGCTTCGAACTGGCAAAGCTAAGAACAACTTTCAGTCTGCAAGTAACTGTTGCAGAAGTAAACCGTAATATTCCTACTGGAGTACAGTAAGACTTGTTCCCATGAGATGGTATGCAGTCTGATTTCAGTATAGCAAAACACCTCCTCATTTTTAATAGGCTTATTAACTTCAGTGGGATTACTCACACACCTGGATTTATATCTGCCCTATAATTCTTTACTGAACTGGGTTATATAAAGTGGCCTAAACAGAAAAGCTCACTCATGCTTTTCATTTTCTAAAGCATACACTGGGAACTGTAGTCTTTTGCTACTACTCCTCAAATGCTGTTTGAAAGTTAACATTAGCCAGACTCCACCATGGGTCAAAAGAATCATTTTCACACACACGCTGCCCACATCTCCCTCTATATTTCCTCACAGCTCACACAATTTGAAGTCCATTTGTTGTTACTGTGATATATTTCCTTTTTTAGAAAAGCCACCCTTACTAGACATGTCTGTACGGCCTCTCCTGTTTTCCTGTTCATTTTCTAGTAACAAATTCTCGCTGAAGCTCCTAATGATTTTTCACTCAGTTTTGGAGACGAGGACATGGATAGTAATGTCAGCATTGTTTTTAGGTCTAAAAGTGACCTTAGATTTTGAAAAGGTGTTAACTGTGTAGTCTCTGTGTCTGATATCCTGAATTTATTTCCGCTGTGAAGGAGCCGATGGTATTCCCCATTTTTAAAGAGTTTGCTGTCTTGTCACTTCACTTCTGAAATGGCTGTCTTGGAGATCAGACACAAGGAGATGTTTGAACCTCAAGAAATTATATCCCATGTTAGCTTTAATCCATGCAGTAGAGCTGACTACAGGAGTGAAGACATGGGGGTTGTCATGTGGGCCTCAGGGCAACACACGGGCTGCTAGTTTTTGACACCGTGCTGTCACATCACTGTGGCTGTTGCCCATCGTTAGCGAATATAAACTGGTTTGGCCATGGATATGCATGGTACAACCGTTCCCTTACTTGACATCAGCTGTATGCTGCTGGGGTACCTGGCACTGTGGGATCCCATTTGTGAGACAGACCTCTAGACACTGGCTTGGTATAGATAGTAACCAATAACAGTAATAATGGTGTATGTGCTTTCAATAAATAACAAGGGGAAAAAAAAATGATGAGAGCATAAAGAATTCCTTTCATCTGCTCTCTCTTTTTACATTCCTACATGGCTCCTTCTCATTCAATATACTTCATATCTGCCTGAGATGCCAGCTGAAATACTCAGGCTTTAAGCTGTCAAAGTTGTTAACAGCTTCTCATCATGTTGGGAGGTTGTGAGATGGAAGATTAACTGGATGTCTTTGTTGCTGGAAAGACACCACTGCTCTTAAAGGCACAGCCCGGCTGGACAGGGGACTTAAACATGACCGTACACTATGAGCCTCACTGTTTGTGCTGGCAGGTTAGCGAGGCCAAAAAGAACTGACTGGAAAGATTTTAGCAGCCTTATACTGCTTTCAGCATGGGCTCTTTTGAGCTTACTGTGAGGATTCACAGCATTTTCTGAATGTTTTCCTAGGATCTTAAGTCCTGTATGGCCCTTAAGTCCAGACATATAATGATGGGAGAATCTGAATGTACTTCCTTCCAACATTATTATTATTTTTTTTTTTTTACTAACATGGGTTCTGGAGGAAGTTTCTATCATATCTATGAACAACCATCTATAAAGCTTTCATTTATGAATACTGCCAAAGAATGATAAGCCATTTGTATTTTTCATGTTTCTCAGGTTCTCACTGTTGTTTTAAGCATTTCCTCCCCGTTATCCTTTGGTCTTGTTTTGTTTCAGTGTTATTTTTTCTTTGCAGTCATTTTGATGAATGCTTTGGCTGTCTCAGAACAGTTGTATTCCGTGGTTCCTCTGCTTTTGTGAGACGCTGACAAATAAGTTCACTTTAAAGTTCCTTTGTTCTGTCCAGAGTAATGTAAGAGGGTTTTGTTTACAGTCTCTTTCTTGCAAACAGCCATGGCTGAGCAACGCATAGAGCAGCCGACTACAAGGGTCTTACACTGCTTGAGAACCCGGGCACACACACACCGATTTCTGTCTGTTCAGCTCCGTCTGTCCCATGTGACACTGTTCCAGATTTTTACTTTATTTATTATAGAAAATAGCTGATGTGAGTTGACTCAGAATCTGGCTCAGATTTTACTTAGTTTGTACTGCTCTGCACTTTGGCATTACCACACACCACCCAGGCTGTACTTTGCTTGGAGGCATTTTCATGGTGTTCCCCTCTGTATTTCAGAGGACTCCAAAGTAGAATGTATAGCTGTCCCCATTGTACATCTGACACTGGACTGACATTTCCTTTGCCATGTGGGTTTCTAGCTGTCATTACAGCATGCATACTACATTTACGCAACTAATTACTTAAGCACTCTTCGTTGTTGCGAGAGAAGAGTATGTATTTTCTGAAACACCAGAAAATAATTTACTTGAATTCACTTAAATTATCACCACAAAATTGCTAAGTTTGAGCATGTATTTGTCTGCTTGCTTGTGTATTATGCGTTATTGTTCTTGTCTGATTTTTGTTTCAACATATCCATGGTTCCAGCTGAAAGGCATGGGAGGATAATGCTCAGAGTCTCCCAAAATGAAGAATTCTTTATTAAAAAATTGCTTACACATTGCAGCAAGTTAGATGGTTTTGTCTCAGGACCTCTGCACTCCAGCCAGAATTTCAGTGAAAGACTGAACAGATGCTTAGTCTAAAAACTCATCCATGGCATGAAGAAAAACATTAGGATGAGAGGTGACAGCCTGAAGCTTCACAAGGAGAGGTTCAGGTTGGATGTCTGGAAAAACTTCTTCTCTGAAAGAGCACTGGAATGGGCTGCCCAGAGAGGTGGTGGAGTCTCCTTCCCTGGAGGTGTTCAAGAGACGTGTAGATGTGGGACATCTACACATGGGACACTTGGGGACATGGTTTAGTGGGCACAGTGTTGTTAAGTTGACGGCTGGACTAGATGATCTTAGAGGTCTTCTCCAACCTTTATGATTCCTTGATTCTAAGTGGAATCACAACCAACAATGCAAAGGCAGTATAGATATATGGATGCTAAGATTCTCAACTGTGTAAATCCTTACGGCTCCACTCATTTTAAATGAACAGTGCCAATTTACAACACAAGAGGATTTCTAATTCTTGGAAGAAAGGAGGTATAGTACGTATAGTATCCTACCTCCTTCTGTATTTCTATACATGGGATAGGAAGTTTACCAGTGTTTCTCCAAAGATATTCCAGCTCATCTCTGTAGGGGAACAAAGAAAAAAAAAAAAAAAAAAAGCTTTTTAGAAATCCTAGCCAAACTTTTGAAACTTAGGCTTGGAAAACTACGAATCACTGTAAAATCAGACCTTCAACACATCATGGTATAAAGTGCTACACTTAACTGTGATACTAAAAAATATTCTGACATTACTTGTAATATCATATATAGGACTTGGAATTTAAATTCCTTCTGTTATTACATTTCCTGACTCCTTTTTTTTTTATGTCTTTTTTCAGAATCAAAACTTCTGAAAGCCTCTGCTTTAAATGAAGGAGAATCTGGTCCCAGATGTCACTAATTGGTAACAGGTTAGCAGAGAGATTTAAACAGAGATTCTTGAAGTTACAGCTCATCGTGTGGGATCTGACAACCACCTATTTCACTAGGCTCTAGTCTAGTGTGCATGATAACAAGCTTCAACTGGCACCATGAAAAATGCAAAAGATACATTTTGTTAGGAAAATTACCTTAACACAGATCTTTCTAATTGCCATACACAATACATCACATTAACAACTCCTTTCTGTTCATAGCTTTGGCATATGCATTTCTCATACCAATAAACCTCTTTCTTAACTTCTGACATTTAAAAATACATTTAAATTGAAAGCGTTCCTTCTGTAGCTCAATAGGCAAAGAACATTTAAAAATGCATTTTGTATAATAAGATATTTGGAGAGGGAATGGAGAGTAGAGGGAGTTGTGGTTAGTTACGCTGCAACCTGGTTCTGCTGCTGCAATCAGCAGGAATGTTGCCATTAATCTCAGCAACCGAAGGACCAAGCTAACTGTATTACAGACACAGGCACTTACTGCCCAGAGTCAAAATAGACCATTCTCAGTTTGAAAGATAGTTTTTAAAAAAATAAAAGTATTTCATTACAAATAATCAATTCATTTTCTTTATCTCAAGTGAGTACGTAAGCACTCAGGCAAGATTAGGTCCAGTGAAGTCTATGGCAAAAGTCTCCTTGACCTCGTGGGAAACAGGAACCAGATCAAGTTATGTGAAATATTTTATGTTGCAGAGATGAATTTAGCCAAATTGTCCTTCAAAGAAAATGAAAACTAGTAGGCAGTGGCGTGTACTCATCTAATAATCAACCATGTATTTGTTTTTAGTGGATGTCATCTCTTAATGTGTAAAATCTCTTTACTCTTCATTTTATGGTCTTATGAATATTAAGATCTGTATTTGCATACTGCAGTTGAGAGACATTCATTCTGAAAACAAAGGTTTTCAGATAGTGAGATCCCATTTTATTCTTCAAGATCATTTTTACTGCTGTATTCTCATTGTATTTATTGTGATATGCAGCACTAGTCAGTCTGACTCCCTGTCCCATTACACAGCCATTGCTCTTACTGACACACCCTGATGTAATTGTAGGAGCCAGTTAGATCTGGGGCATTGAGGAAGATGTAATTCTTGGGGAAGCCTCAGCCTCAGAAGAAGGTGAGATGGAACTTAAAAGAGAATTTCAACAAAAACTCAATTTTTCACTTAAAAAAAAAAAAATTCAGGGGCAGCTGCGTTGGTGGTATAGTGGTGAGCATAGCTGCCTTCCAAGCAGTTGACCCGGGTTCGATTCCCGGCCAACGCACACCAGCTTTTTGTCATGGGATGGAATCCCTCCCCTGTGAGGACAGGCTGAGAGAGTTGGGGCTGTTCAGCCTGGAGAAGGGAAGGCTCCGGGGAGACCTGAGAGCAGCCTTTGAATATCTGAAGGGGGGGGTACAAGAAAGAAGGGGACAGACTCTTTAGAAGGGTCTGTTGTGATAGGACAAGGGGAAATGGTTTCAAACTAAAACAGGGAAGATTTAGACTGGATATAAGGAAAAAGTTTTTTACCCTAAGGGTGGTGAAGCAGTGGCACAGGTTGCCCAGAGAGGCAGTGAATGCCCCGTCCCTGGAGACCTTCAGGGTCAGGCTGGACAGGGCTCTGGGCAACCTGATCCAGCTGTAGGTGTCCCTGTGCACTGCAGGGGAGTTGGACTGGGTGGCCTTTAAAGGTCCCTTCCAACTCGGACGATTCTATGGTTCTATGAATTTTCAGTTAATTTTGTTAGCAACATGTAGCTGCACCTGAATTTTAACATGGAGTCGCTTTGTATTCTTTCAAAACGATTTTCTAGTTTTTCTGTTCATTTAACCCCTAGTTTCTTTAATGGATTTCTATCAGATCTCTGAACAGAGGACCTCAGAAAGCATAGTAATGTAGATGAAATGCAGAGAACCAAACTGCTTTCTTATAGATTCATAGAATCATAGGATGGCTTGGGTGGAAGGGACCTCAGAGANGCCACAGCTTCTCTGGGCAGCCTGTGCCAGCGCCTCACCACTCTCTCAGTCAAGAATTTCTTCCTGATGTCCAACCTAAACCTCCCCTCTTTCACTTTTAGCCCATTCCCCCTTGTCCTACCATTATCCACCCGTTCAAAAAGTCGGTCCCCCTCCTGCCTGTAAGCTCCTTTCAAGTATTGGAAGGCCGCAATGAGGTCTCCCCGGAGCCTTCTCTTTTCCAAGCTGAACAGTCCCAACTCCTTCAACCTTTCCTCATAGGAGAGGTGCTCCAGCCCTCTGAGCATTTTGGTGGCCCTCCTCTGGACCCGCTCCAACAGTTCCACATCCCCTCTGTACTGGGGGCCCCAGGCCTGGACACAGCACTCCAGGTGAGGCCTTCCAAGGGCAGAGTAGAGGGGGACGATCACCTCCCTCTCCCTGCTGGCCACCCCTCTCTTGATGCAGCCCAGGATGCCATTGGCCTTCCTGGCTGCAAGAGCAAGGAACAATCGTGTATAACAATCGTGTGAAGCAGAAAAGAAAGGCCACAACTAAGTTTTCAATCAATTTGTCTCACAGAATTTTTCAAGACCTCAAAGGAAGTGTTCAGAGTACCTGTTCCAGCTCCGAATGTCTTGTCTTCAGCATTTAGTGAGGAAGGAAAATGGTAACCCCCCTCAACTACAGCAGGAATGGCAACTTTTACTTGTAGAGGGAAGTGAAGGCAGATGATTGGAAACCTCATACCTGCCTTGTGTTACATGATGTAACTAGGACTTCGGACATACAAAGGGCTAGAAGCAAATCACCAAAGTACTTCCTCTGCTGCACCACAATTCATGGCCTTCCCTCCCAGCACAGTGACTGTCTCAGGTCTGTAAGGGTCCAGCAGGCCCCTGTTTGAGGAGCTGGAAGAAGTGGAACATGATTTTATCAGAATAAAAAATGTTAGTTGGAAGCAAATCGTATGACTGCTATTCCTGGTTTTACGATGTCCATGGTGTACACAAAGCATTATCTGTAGCTATGATTTGCACATTAAATTCTTTATGGAAATTAAATACAAACAGTGAGATCACTGAGAATGAAAATCCACCTTGCAGCATTTTTAAATGTTTCAATCTTCTAGAAGTGCTGAGGGAATAAGAAAAAGACTGTAACATGCTGACGTAATTTAAAGCAATTATTTAGCACATGCTATGTCTCCGATCAAACAGCAAGCGTATCGTCCCAGTGAGTAACAGGAAAAATAAATCTACCCTGTTTTGTGCATACTACTATAGATTTGCCTATACTAAACCCTCTGATGTACTAAGAGCAATTTTTAATGTGAGAAAGACAATACAGCAAACCCTTTTTGGCAACTTGCCTAGATTCAGACACATATAATCTGCTGGCAAAACAGGAATGGCTTGGTTATGTCAAAAGTGGCATACATTTCCTTAAGAAATAAATCTCCATGTAGTGAGGAATTTAAACATGAGCATAACTTCTTAGGTACCTGACTAATGCTCTTAATTGGGCACGACAACTCTTGTTCAATGTGACAAACTGCATTAAGCATCTTCCTGAACGAATGCCCAATACACAGGAATGGATGCACTCTGTCTTACGATTTAAGAAATATGCTAACATATTAAAAATGCCAGATGCCATCAAGTAAACTGGCTAATAGAATAATTTGTTAGGACAAGAGAAAGAGAAAATCAAAAGAACAAAAACGGTGATCTGAATTGTTTGTGTTTTTAGAGTTAACTCTTAGATGCTCTGAAATGACCTCAGAAATAGTCTCTTATTCCAACTCACAAAACTTCATCTTTCACTTTTTGTATTACTAGATGTGTAGACCTAGAAACAGGCTGTTGTCTAATGTGCTGGCCCTACACAATATTATTGAGGATGTATAGACACTGCAACCAACAATGATAAAAGCAAATGCCTTAATGTAGAAAACAACTCCTTAATTTTATCAGTAATCTTGCACTAGATTGCTGGACATACTAGATGTGTATATAAATACATGTGTTCATTTTCTAACTAGTCAGCAACAGTCTTTAGGGGGAATTCAGAGTCCTAGTGTGCTAACTGGAAGACCTACTCCAGTAGGAGCTGAGGCATGCTAATGACGGACTGTGTGGTAGCACCTGGATAGACAGCAGAGTACCAGATTTTTCTTGACTAACGCTTTATCCCTTCATAAGTAGATTTATGCTACTTTAACAGCATTATTTTCAAAGTCCTAAGCTTGCATAAATCTCATGAAGTAGAATAAAAAAGGATTAATTGCTATAATAGCGTTAAGATAAAGTTAATAATGTAAAATATACTCTTCTGAAATGCCTGGAATTCATTAATGGAAATGTTATGCACTGTAGCTGCGGTGCACTCACTGTTAATCGAATGCATATGCTTTGGGAACGTCCATTCATACATAAATTCTCAGATGAAACTTTTGAAAGCATTAATATAATCTTGGACAGCAATATTCTTCTAGATCTTAAACTGTTTTGTTTGAGGTTTTAAGAAATATATGCACTAAGGAACCACATAATTTTTTGTTGAGTTTTAGCTGAACAAAGAAAAACAGATGATTCTCCAGAACAAGACTTCCTAAAGGGTTACACATTCTGAAGTGTCACAGGAGCCTCAGTGAATCAGCAAACGCAGAGAGCGCTATTCCGCTTGAACGAACATCGGAGTACGTTTATGGAGCAGTCAGGTTTCCTGGAGAATCAAGGTTAACATCAGATTGGTTTTGAACTCTGTGGTTTTTGTTTGTTTGTTTGTTTATTTGTTTTTCAGGCTTTGAGAATGAAAACACAACAGAAACATGGGTTTCTACTCACCCTATATTGAAAGTATGTATGGTAGCTTAATAATCCTAATGAATGAGAAAAGAGATGAACCCCTAATTAAAGTGCAGATGTCAACATAATGTGGCTGGCATTATAACTTCCCCATACTGCTCGTGTGTTGTTTTATGCACCAGTTCTCAAGGACACCAGGAACAACAACGTACGTAAACCTGGCTGCAACTCAGTCAGACTAGGAAGCCAGGCACCCTGACTTTTCCAAAGCTACCAGCTCTAGGTCCTTTCTCTGACATCCGTATAGCCTGGTAACACAGAATGCCACATGCCCGTCAATCTTTACTTAGGTAACATTGGTCTTTATTGGTTTTAGAAAAAGAAACACATCGTTTGCGTTTCATACATTCCCAGCATGAGTGCTCAGCACCTGGAGCTGAGCAGAAGAAATGCCTCTGTGGATTCAAACCAAGGGTCCGCTCAGCCTTGGGTCTGTTTTCTAGCAGTAGCTGTGGGTGGTTACTCAGAGAGGAGCAAGAGGAGCAACAGAGCCGACTTCAATAGTTCCCTTAATAATTCCTCAACCTCCAATGATATGCAGGTCACACTATTTCCTAAGCTTAATGGAGTTATTCTGTTTAGTTATCTCCAGCCAGTTTCTTTTGCGTGTTCACTCTCCCCTAAGACACTCACAAATTTTGAGCACATGCTTAGGTAACTTAGCCTGTTCAGTCTGGTGCTTGGTTCTTGTGTGACTGGAGACAGCGAACAGCTGATCCCCACAGACTGTCTCCATGAGACCCGTCATTCTGTAGAGCTCTGCCATCAGCTCTCCGTGTCATTCTTTTCCAAGTTAAAAATGCCTAGCCTCCTATCCGTGGGAACTGTTCCATGCCTTCAACACTTTTTTTGCTTTCTTCGGACGTTTTTTCCAGTTTTAATGTACTTCTTTCTGAGATCATATCTTGTGTGGTGTTTAAAACATGGCTGAACTATAGGTGTACAGGGTGGCATAACTGTGTTCTCCGCTCTGCTTTCAGTCCTGGAAGTGCCTAACAATTGATTTATGTTTTTGGATGTCATTGAGCAATGAATCAATGCTTTCATGAAACTAAAGATCATAACCTCAGAATCATGCTCTTGAGTGGTAACAGCTGGTTCAGTCTTACATAAGACTCTGGAGCTGCTACACCATGTGTGTCGCTTCACTTCTATCTACGCTGAATTTCAGCTGCCATTTTATTAGCTTGTGTCTCAGCTCTGTAAGTTCTTTACAGTCTTCTCCCTTCTGCCTTGAATAACTGAGTATCTTCCACAAACCTTTTCCCCTCACTGTTCACCCCCATTTCTGAGCTATTTATGAGTATGATGAATAGAGTAGATCTCAGCACATAGCACTGCCAAACTTTACCAGTGACCACTGTCTACTGTAAAATTCATTTTTTCCTGTTCTCCTTATTTGATATTTTAGCCAACTGTTTAGCTATGTAAGGACCCTCCTTTTTGTTCTGCGTCTGATTAATTTCCTTAAAAGCTTTCACTGAGGGATTTCATTAAATGCCATTGTTCACAAATGTGTTGATCCTCTGAAAGATCACTCTGAGGTCTGGAAGGCAAAGCTCTCCTTTACAGAAGCTGTCATGAGTGTCTTACATGTATGATATCTAGTCAGGTTCCCATCAATTTTAACCTTAATTGTGACTGCACAACAGAATTCTGAGCAGAACTGAAATCACACTATAAGCAGTAATAAATTAATAATTTCAAACCCAACAGGTACGTTTTTACAAAAATAAAGGGTTAATAAGGCAAAGAAAGAAAGACACTGACTTAAGGAGAGTCAGAGGGTGCATCCTTGCCAGAGTTCCACTGGCCCAAGCTATAAAGGATGGGGTAATAATTTATCATCCTGCTAGACTGCAAAAGTGGCGGCTCCTTGTTTGATTTACGTCCATCAAATGTCCATCAGACTCTTCCCCGTCCGAAGACGGTTAGGTTTTTACTTTCACCTGAATGTACCATTCCGTGAGCCAAAACCACAGGTTTTACTAAAAATGTACAATTAAATGCTTCACTTTTTCTTTGATTCACGAGAAGAGAAAGAAATAAATGATTATTTGTGAAAACCTAGAAATATGGAAAGCTGAATTTGTCTGGGAAGCAGGATCATACAGCTATTACTTGAACCTTTTCAGCCAAATGAAAGATTTGTTAAAATATATAAGAAAATCTTCAAAGAAAAATACAGCATTTCACTGTGAATCTTTTTCCTCCTTCAGATGGAATGTGAATTAAAAGTAACTGTACTAAAGTTACCTTTTAAATGTGATATCCACAGCCAGTGTCCATAAGCAGCTGTACTGACATCTGCCCTCTGTGTAACACACTGGCTCACAATCCCTATAAAATTCATTCTGAACAAAAATATTCATTAGAAAATGAAGTNAGATGGAATGTGAATTAAAAGTAACTGTACTAAAGTTACCTTTTAAATGTGATATCCACAGCCAGTGTCCATAAGCAGCTGTACTGACATCTGCCCTCTGTGTAACACACTGGCTCACAATCCCTATAAAATTCATTCTGAACAAAAATATTCATTAGAAAATGAAGTTGAGAGGTGTTCAAGGACAACTAGTGCTAGTGGAGCAGCCACAGATTAGTGGGTACAGCAAGCAGCTTTACATATGCAGAACAATTTATTTCAGGTTATTCTGTTCTAATGAACACTACGACAGATCTGCAAAAATGAACTGCAGGATTGTGATGGTGTGCTCCCCTCTGCCCCCAGCTTCCTCATACTGGGCGTGTGAAAGCAAAATACCGTGAGTCAATCATCTCACCCCATAAATTGCGAGCAGCCCAAGAGCCCCTTGAGCTCTAATCCTCGTTACAACACTGCGTGTGACCTCCCCAGTTCCTTCCAATCATTGTGAAGCTTGAGTGACTATAGCCACGGGGTGGGTTGCATGTAGAAATTATTGGAGGTGACGCATTGAGACAACCAAGACAGGTATGACTAGAGGCACTGCAGCTCCACCCAGAAGTTAGAAAACAGTATAAAAATGACTTGAGAGAGGAGGAATTTTGGGGAAGATACCATTGGAGACAAGTTGGGAGGACATTGCTGGCTTCAGGGACCAGTCAACGGGCTGAGCCTCTCTCCCTCCGACAGGGACGCCTACTGGGTGAGATTCGTACACTTGGCTATACCGAGTACTTCCTGGAAAACTCAGAAATCTGGATTATTCCATAATTTAATGCATTTGTAGCTGGCTGTATTCTTCACACTTGGTACTCGTACATGCTCTGCAGACAGTGCATTTATCACCAGCAACTGAAAAGAATCTGCATTCTGTCGCCTCAATAAACAGCCATGAGAGTTCTCATGGGGCGCAATGAAACTTCTTAAGGGAGGCCGTGATTGCTCATTCGAACGCAGACGGACTTACAGCACCCAACTGGGCATCACTCAGAACCTAAGCCCAGGCGTCCCCGGCCCCTCTGACATCTGAAGACAAGCTGGAATGCAAAGGGGTTTATTTTCTGCCAAACTCCTTCACCCTTTAACACAACAAGGAGACACAGAGTAAAGAATATGAGTTAGTGAAGATGTGTTGTTCACATCTTTGGTAACAACCAGAGTCTGGTCAGCTCTCAAGTGTGGAAACCATATGGTACACTTCGCACACACTCTGAAAACGCTGCTGTGAAAACTACTTCAGACAGCAGGGAGCATGTTACAATTACAGCATTCTTACCGTATGCCTCATCAGCATGGACGACAGAGGTAGCTATAGCAACAAGATGAAAATGAGAATATTTTAGGGGCAATTGCTGGGTCTTTGGCAATAGAAGCTGTGCATGTGAGTGGAGAATTTCTTGCCCTTTAGTGGTTGTAATAATAACAGATGTTACAATTATGTATGATTATGTAGAGGAAATCTGGGGAGGGTGCTGGTGAAAGTTCCAATGAACTGTAATCACTTCAGATTGAAAGGAGCTGTGGGTTTGATTAGTCTGCATGGAAAAGCAGACATTCAGAACCCCACAGCCTTTCATACCTGGATTTAGAATTAGGTGGTGGAAAGGAAATCCTGTGATGTTAATGCCCCTGTATGAGCATAAAGTCTTGCCAACAATTCTGCACCAACAGTTTCACTTCCAGCTAGACCAGTCTGCTAGGAATCCTCAGTGGTCCCTGATATGACAGGCTTATCTTCAGTGGAAGTTTGGAACAAAATTTCCTGCGTCTACAGTTAACCTTGGGAGATTCAAAATGTTTCCAAAAGATACGAATCTTCTTAAGATTTTCTTAGAAGCTCAGGATCCCCCCAAAAATCCCTCCGCTCCATAAAACACTGTAACTGAGTACGGCACTTCAGCGTCAAGAAACAACTATTCCCTAAACAACAGAAAACCCTGCTAAAAAACCCAACCAAAGGTGAACAGTCATGAATTGCCTTGGCAAATGATGACAAATACTTCCCACTACAAACCGCTGCCTCCTTGGGAACACCACGCTTGTGTTACGTTTTAAGGAACTAGTGAAAGGTGACAGTGTGACAGATTGGTGTACGCACTGGCAAATTTGAAAAACAGTTATTACTTCGGCACATTAGAATTTCCTGCCTGATACTTATCCTTGTCCTATGTTACTCCAACTGCATTCCTGCAATTTCCTTCTGCGTTTAACTCCTGTTTGATTTCTAGCTGGGCTGGTATAATCTTTATAGAGAAAGAGTCTTCTAGGCTAAATATGAAAGGCTAAAAAAAAAAAAAAAAAAAAAACCCACAAGCAAAAATAGGTTAGATCGTCTAAGACACTCCTCTAAAAATGGAGTTACTCTTTTTCCCTCTTATGCAGTGACACTTCTGTCTCCTGTACATGCCCCAGTTATTTCTGCATCCTGGGTCAGATTCAATAGACACACAATTGCCCAAAAGATAATGAACTTCCATTAAGACCTGTGATGACAGGTACTGGGATAAAGGAGGACCGTCTCTGATCCCAGTTTGCTACGTAATTAAATGCCAGCGAATTCTTACATGAGAGGTACCAGGTGAGAGAGAAAATGTACCAATTTCTCAACCTTGGCTCAGGCTAAGTTAGAGGCTAAAACTTCTTAAAACTCCAAAGCTGAGACAAAAATATATATGAAGCAAGCATCACTAGTCATCATTTTGCAGATAAGCTTACCAAAACAATTTTAGCAATCAACATAGTAACTGGCACTGCAAACTGCAATATGCAGTTGCCTCAGAGATTCTCAGAAACAGAAGAGGCAATCCAGACAGAGTGAATAATTCCAGTTTTGTACCAGGAAGATTGCCTTACGGCTGGATGTTTACTTGATTCTGGCAACTCTGACAATAAGCAGATTCTGCATCATGCTGTATGAACGTTTATTAGTTTCTAATCACAGATCTGTGAACTGGAATGTGACACTGGCAAATACACACTTTTGTATGCAATAAGCCTCCTATATTTACTGTAACAACCACAAATAAGCACCCAGATCTTGGATTCTCTCATTAAGTCCCAGTAAACGTGTCACTTCATACGATGGAAGAAAGATGGAATTTTTTTTCCTTATTTTAAACAAGTTGCCTAGCACCTACATAACCCCACGGCTGCCCCAAGTTGTTACAGCGATATGGTTTCCATACTACTGCTAAGAAAGGAATCCCCTGAGTCTGAGTGATGCCCTTCATATTCCAAAACAGCCTGGGATATTCTTCCACAACCGGGAAGCAGCGCTGCACCACAGCAGCAGAGGACACAGCACAACCTTCCCAGTCTCCCAACAATGGAACCTTTCCTCCTGTCCCATACATCTGTTTCAGTTGCAGTCTGTTGGCAGCTGGGAGTGTTTTTTCCTATTTAACTGATAGGCAAATAATATTTCTGCTTCCCCTGCCACTACCAAGAACGTATAACTTCTGTCTTTGGAAAAACTACACTTCACAAATATGTTCCTTGCGGTAGATTCGATAGGAAGAGAGAATTATTAACTCTTCATAAAAACACCACTGAATAAATTTTGAAAACACTACTAAGTTTTGAAACCCTAAAGCCTTCCCAAAAGGGATTAAAACTTTCTAGTTTTGCAATGCAGAATTTTACTCCGCCAGTGTTTTTTGCTCTCAGTGGATAGCCCTTATTTTTATTACAGTATTCATTCAATCTTTTTTTTACCTGTCATTTGACTTCAGTATTTTTCTCCTCCTTTTGTGTTCTTTTGTGCTTATCGTTTCTCTTTCTCTTGTCTAATGCCTTTTGAGACTTTAATAACATATAAGAACAATTGAAATAAATGGGAAAATCAGCCTACAGATACCAACAATCTACCTTTGTTTGCATATTATTCCGGCAATGGCTAATGCATTACTTGCTTTGGTAGCCATCCAAATGGCCTAGAAGTCATGCCTTACAGCAGTACTGTATGTAGCTGACATACAGATGTTCCTTGTTCCACTGAATGTCACAATGATACTTAGATGAAAAGATGTTTAGATACACAGATCAAAATTTTAACTGAAAAAATCTACATATCCACTGTTTCTTTTGAAATTTCTCTATAATCACAGACAACTCTTTTTTCTCCTCCAGTCTTCCACTTCCTTTCCTGTTTTCTTCTCATCATTTTTCCTGGACACTACATAAATATTAAGACAACTGACGTTAAAATATCAAAACTAAAACTTGGTTCCTGATGTTTTTACTCTTGTCCTTATTTGAAGCAGATGTTTAAAATAGATATAAACTCCACTTGGTGTTTCTTGTGGCTGGAGAAATTAAGGGTTCTATCTCCCATGTAGGTTTTTTTTTTT
>VXAV01006903.1:123583-135965 GCA_013399715.1 Alectura lathami | reverse complement strand
TTGAGACAAATACAGCTGCAGACGTTTCTTCAAGTAGACCTGTAACAGAATTTGTTCTGTAAAAGAAAAGAACTTGTTACTTATATTCTGACTTATGGGAACTTCTTCATAAAACTTTTCCTATTTAGTCAAATGCAATTGAAAATGCCTAAGGAGTGCCAGCGTATTAGGGGAGCCACCCAGACAAACGGATATACAGAGCAGTTGTGCACGCTTCACCCCATAAAGAGACCTGTAAANACGCTTCACCCCATAAAGAGACCGGTAAATCACATCATGTATTCTTCTCACTCACGCTTGCTGGCTAGAATTTAGTATTGTCTTTTTGGTTCCATCTGGCAACTATGATGAGTGAGGCCCTCCCTGTTCTTTTGCTCTGTCTTTATCAGGTCCCAGCTACTGCCACATCAATGACAATAGTTATTTGCCTCCTCTCCCACTAGCAGCCAACAGGTAAAAAAGAACTGAGGAATGATGAAGAAAACCAAGATGCATAGTAACTTTCCTGCGTTAGAAACTTTTTTCACTGTGACATGCCAAATATCTTCACAAAGAAAGCTCTGAATACTACTACAACATACTATTGAATACCCTTTTTTTTTTTTTTTTAAATTAAATCACAGAATTACAGAACGCTTGAGTTTGGAAGGCACCTCTGGATATCATCCTGACCAACTCCCTGCTCATAGCCTTTATGTATGTCAGTAAAGGGAGACTCCTCAACTTCTCCAGGCAACCCGTTCTCAGCTTGATCATTCTCACGGGAATGGCTTCCTTCCCAAGCACAAAGAACAGTCCCATGCACTATTTAGTAATGAAGTATTAATGCTTATGTAAAAACAGAAAAGCCAGAACTGAAAACTCATGTTGGCAGTCACATAAATCACCCCAAGAACACACTGTTCATTCTATTTCCTATTCATATTTACTAATAGGGATTCTCTTCTCAACTACAGAGCTTCAGTATATTTTGTTCTCTGTAAAATGAACAGAAAGATAATTCTGCATACTTCCACCATCATAAATGATAACATTTTAAGCACTCATTTGAAAATAGAGGACACCAAAGGCATCAAGATCTCACGACTGGCTTAAATGGTTTTGGATGATAACATCAACCACTTTGAACTATGACTCATGATGTCTGTTCAGTGTACATCTCCTTCAGGATTCCAGAGCAGACACCAGTTTAACCAGATCAGAAAACTTGTATACTGATACAGCTCGACAGCTATTACACTCATCTTTTCTCTGCAGATGTTTCAGAACATATCATGAAAACTTAGAAACACCTTAGAAATACTTACTTAGAGACACCTTTCATGAAGAGTAAGAATAGAAGAGCCTTCCCTGATACTGAATTTTTGCACAGCTTACTCAAGGCCTGAAGTTTCAGCATTCAAATCTTCTCTTTCTCTTGCACGCAGTCCTAATTCGGATCGCAGTACAACAGTACCATGAAGCAAGATGATCAGAATTTGATTATTCTGCGCATCTAGGACCTCACATTTTAGCATATTCAAACTATTAACATGGCTCCACTCTGAAGATAAACAACAGTTTCTAGACACAACAACAGCTTTTGTTTGCATAAAAGCTTTTTACTGAATTTGAACCGCATTTGAAAACTATACATTCTCTGTTTAATATTACTTGCCAAGAATGAGAACAACATTTGGGCTACAAGCTTAGCGACATCATTGCTGAAGAATGAAATGACTCTCCCACCTACTTAAAAAAAAAATAAAAATGAATGCTTTACATTAAAAAAAGTAATCTTCATTGTCTGTTCCTAGTATGTACATTTCTAATAGCCTACATTTCCTAGTGGATACACATCTGCTATTTTAGGAGGTCAAACAGATTGTGCAGGAGATAGGGCTTGTAGTTCTTTTCTCTCTGTGCACTGCAGAAAAAGGAAAAAAACAGGACTAGCATGGCAAAACTGCTAGTTAAAGGAAAAGATAAAAACATAAATCACATATTGGATTAGACAGTGATTCATCTTTTGTAACATTCTGCCTTTGACAGTAACTCGCACTATTTGTTTCAGGGAAAAGCACAAGAAAGACAGATAATAGACACCTGTGAAAGAATCTGCCCCTAACTGGTTTGTGTTTCTACAACTGAACTGTTAGCTCCTGAGCCTGTAAAACGAACGTGTGTAACATCTTCAAGCACGAATAACTTCATTGCCTTGAATGAAACCATGCATGTTCTTAACATACGTCAGTGATTTATCAGATGGTGGTCTTAACTGTTGGCTTAAGCCTTGCAGCATGACTGCTTGCGTAATAGTTTTCTCACCATACCTAAAGCAGTTCCATAGATTCTCATCAACCATACAAACGACTTTAGATTTTACTACACTACCTTAAAGATTCTATTTCATCACATTATGTGCTGCTTTCAAAAATTTCCTTCTATAATTTTAAGTGCATTGCATTTCAATTTCATTATCTTCTACCATGTTATCTGAGAATAAATAAGATGGCCCATTCACTTCTTCTACATTCTCAGCTATACTATTTGTGGTAAGCTTGAAAGTTTGGAGACACCTGAGGTAGCCCAAATCAGGACTGATTTGGACTGCAATTCTGTGTGAATGCAACTGCTCTGCTTTCAGGACTGGGTGCGTTTCAGAAGCAGTTGGTGTGATCACACAGCACAGAGGGTAGGTAAGAAAAGCCCTCACAAGCCTGAACAGATGTCCACTGAGAACTACAGAACTCGTAAGAACAATACGAGACTCATAACAGCTCAATAAACAGGTGTATTAGCTGAGATATTCGGTTTCAAACTAAAACAGGGAAGATTTAGACTGGATATAAGGAAAAAGTTTTTTACCATAAAGGTGGTGAAGCACTGGCTCAGGTTGCCCAGAGAGGTGGTGGATGCCCCGTCCCTGGAGACCTTCAAGGTCAGCCTGGACAGGGCTCTGGGCAACCTGATCCAGCTGTAGGTGTCCCTGTGCACTGCAGGGGAGTTGGGCTAGGTGACCTCTTCAGGTCCTTTCCAACTCAAGCAGTTCTATGATTCTATGACATTTAAGCCCATCACTTGCCTGAATCAACCTGAAGTCCATTGTACCTATCAATTTCTTACCTATTTTTATACCTAAGGTGACACACAAGCTGTAGTATACTTCACCTATTCTAGTTAGTTCCTCTGGTTTAACTGTCTTTTATCATTTGATGCAATAATCTTATGAAAGTAGTGCTGTGCAATAGCCTTTTCGAATTTCAAGGGAGCAGAGAAAGTAAGAGCAGGTGTAATGCAAATATTAACTTATCTCTGTGCTCTTACTCTAATTTTGCATACTGGAAATATAAGGGGAGAAAGTTTAGAGAATGTTACAGTGGTCAGGCATGAAATGCGTGGTAGACCAACGATATGCAGTCAACGTCTCCAGTGTTCTAACCATTCACACAAATAAATTTTTGAGACTCAAACATATATATTTTAAACTCTCGCATCTCCAAAATCCTCCTCTCTACTTCTTTAGCTTTTTTTGACAGGGGATGATCAGAGCCACGCATAATGTGTTGGATCATACGTCACCAAGTTACACAATTTGTCAACCTCCTGTTTGGATTTTTTGGGGCAGTATCAAGCAGTGGCTATGAAGTTTCCCCCATCTGTGTGTACTAGTCTTCAGCTCTTTTTCTTCAGTGGCTACAGTTTCCAACTGACAGGACTCATTATTATAGGATGCACTGCCTTTCACAGGGTTTAAGTATTATTGTGCTGCTTACTGACTTGAACAGCAAAGCATTCAAAAACAACTACCATTATATAAAAGTACCTCCTGATACATCTTATGTTTTCAGAGACCTGGGCTGGAGAAGGTGTGATATTTATACTATATCCATAGACAAACCTGAGTTTCTTGTTTCCTATGGAAATAAGACTACCCCAAACACCTTGCCCAGGTTGCCTCCCTAGAGCCTCTGTTCCCTCTCCACTGTAACACTGAATCTTCTGGCAGTTTCAACCAAAGACATGAAGTTTTCAACTAACTTCCTTTCGGTTTCACAAGTTTGGCTTAGAGAAGGTGGGAAGTACAAAGCTACTGGTTCCATTCTGGGAAAGGATGCAGCAGGAGCTCAACACTTGTGTTCCATGTGGCTTTGCACCTAGTCAGTCGGCACACCTGCAGCTCTGAACGAACCACTTCATGTGAGGTTAGGTGACATGGGAGGGAGACTGAGCATTTTGCTGCAAATCTGAATTATCGTGTAAGTTCAAATACCCTTATTTCCTTTATCAGTGAGGAATTTTCTATAACTCGATCATAATACCTGAATACAGTAGTTCTCATAAGCTGGAGAACTGCCAGACAAACTGATTTTTAACTAGAAATTCTGGCATTCCTCAAACACTTTGTCCTGACATTTACCCTTAACAGAATATCAGCAATGCAATAATTAATCTTAGAGTAGCTGGTTATAAACTATGACATTTTAAAGGAAACTGAAACATGAATTAATATATGTAATGCAACTAAACTGAAGTTCAAATTCATAGTAAGGCAGACGAACAAACCCCAGGACAATAATTGCTACACAGGTAACTTTAACAGCTCAGCCTATCAGCAAATAATACTGGAATAACCAGAACAAAGTTATTTGCTGATCTGGACAACTTGATAGACTTTGGTGTTCACAAAGTTTTTCTAATAAGCTGATCTTTTGCACTGAGCAAGGACAATAAAATAGTTCTTCTAACACTGAGTAGGGCACTAGTGGAGGAGAACGAAACCTTTCTTTCTCCCCAAACCTTTGTTATGATGAGCTATAAATTACTATCTTCAGGGCATATGGTTTTTATCTGACAGAAATGCAAAATATATTTTCTTTTACTTAAGTTGCATTTCCAAAAAGAAAATTCTGTACTGTTACTTTAAAGTCTTCCCAGCCTTTCTTGTGTCTAACAGTGGCTTTTCTCTCCTCTGATACATTTCCTCATAAACCGAATTATTTCACAGTTCTGCAGCACATTTATAGACAGGCTAAATTTAAAGCTCAGGCTGTCTTCCAGACATAAGAAAGAAAATTGCAAGTCAGAAGAACATAGCTGAGAGTTCCTCTATTTTTTGTACTGAAGATGCTTAATTACTTTTTGTGTAATTTATTTATTCCAATATGGAATGTAACTTCAAATGCGTGCTCACTTGGTAGCCTGTGTTTTTCCTACTTCTACATAAGCTGGATCTTGGATACAAGTATGCAGGAAGAAACTTGAAGATTTCTGTTTAACCCCTCAAAAAAGTGTCCAGATTGGAAGAGGAGGAAGTTTTCCAAATGTTCTTCTGTCAGCTGAGCCTGTGCAGATCATGTGATTTCTTGTCAAACTGGCAGCTATAAAGAATTAAATCAGGAATGAGCAAGGAAGGGACTGTAACAGGTACGGGGCAAGGTCTGATATCACTGCAGAGTACTGATGAATCAGTGCACCTTGTGGACCACTCCTCAGTCACAGCAACAGGGTCAGGCTTATTGCAGAGTGAAAGAGAAATTACACCAACTGTAGTCTTGCATTCTCTCCATCTTGGGTACATGCTGCTTTTCACGGTTTGGGAGAGGGGTCACATAGCTGTGCACCTTTTCACTTTCACATCATGCCTGCAGCCAGCAGGGTCAGTAATCACAGCTGGAACCTCAGTGAACCCTGCTCTATTTTGTTCATAAACTCCCCTTAAGTCTCAAAATTGCAAAAATCAGAAGTAGAAGTTATTTCCACAACATTCACAAATTTTCATATGGCTATCCCTTACAATTTCTGGTTTTTTTTTTTTTTTTTTTTTCCCACCAATATAATTTAACTCTTTTTTTCTATTACTTTCAATTCTGATTCCTGCTCAGATATCTGAAAACAGAGGATCCTAGAAAGATAGCGTGAAGTCTGTTATATTTTCTATGAGATGCTAACAATGGCTTGTCCGAGTACTGACTAGAAAGTAGAAATTTAAAAACGCTATTTTTTTCATTTGTTGTCAGTTTGTTGACATTACTTAGCTGCAACTAATTTCACATAGTGCGGTAAGATTTTTCAGGAAACACAGGTCCTTCATATGTATTTTTTCCTGTTTACACACAATTTTGAACACTAAAAACGTATACAAATCAAGTGCTTTTTAAAACGGGAACAAAGTTTCATGAGCTTTTAGTTGAAAGCTTATGTTATGCAACAAACACTTCTCTACGTTTTCTCTAGAAACTCATTAGCAGCCATGTTAATTTGGTGATTCCTTGAAAGCTTTACAGAGATTTTTTATTTACTTCTGATTTCGGATCTGTTTTTATATATTTTATATATATATATATATGTTTGGGCATTTTTACTGTACTACCACTTGTTGATTGTTTTCGTATTCTTTCCAGCTCTTAAAATGTAAACTCATTTCTTCTCAGACATGCATTAAAACTATTCCCTCTATTTATGCCCTTATCTTCTCGTGTTTTCTTCCATCACTTGATATGTACAACCTAATAAATCTTCTCTCTTTAGTTTGCGTAACATTTACCTACTGAGGGCACTATGTAGAGCTTCAAGGGCAGGGAGGGGAGGGCAGAGGAAAATGAAAAACAGCAGGGAGAGACACTGGGTGGAATCCTGGCTCTGCCCAGGGGTTAAGTTTCCACACCTTTCACACACACACACACACGTATACACCACTAGAGCTCACTTGTTTGAACCACACATGACTAATGCTCTTAATTCTGTAAGAATTGTGATACATCCTACTAAGGCCTCAAAACAGAAAAGCTAAGAGCCTTGAGACCCTTCCTTCCTGCATTTCGTAGAAGAAAAACACTCTTCCCCAACCTTACACCAGCTGTGTAACACTTGGTTAGCCTTGGCAGAACCTCTCGTTTTTCAGTCATTGAAGCTTTCAGTGAAAAAAATTTTCTTTGTAGAAAAAAGCTTATGATCTCTGTCGGAACAAACTCTGTTGCTGGCCATCCTTCCAGAAGCCTAGTCATTTCTTCCTTTCAAGTCAGCGGGAGCTAAACAGATGGCTCTGAAAACTGCATTTTAATTTACGTGAATGCATGTTCACCTACACGCGTACATGACACTCATGCACACACACAGGGGGAGGTGAGAGAACTGATCCACTGCAATCTCAGTTAGTCTGAGTCCAGACTCAGGACTCAGACAGGACTTTGGATAACTACAAATGCAGGGAGACTTGTACCTTCCAAAAATTCACAGCTCAAACTTTCCTGTACTTGAGACTGACCGTCAGCCCAGCAGGAGCGTCATCCTGGGAACGGACAGTGGGTCCCTCTGCACGCAGCAGGACAAACAGCACTTTCCAGCTGGATGGCTTGCTGAAGGCTGATTACTGAGTCGCAAATGGGTAAAGCAATTAAACATCAATTACTATTTTACCATGCAGTTTATTGTAATCAAGACTTTTCATATACTGCATTATTAAACTGTCCACCAGCTTTACTGCTTTCTCACCCATCTTTTCACTCTTTATCTCACTCACTCTGTTGCCACAGCAGTGTTGTCGGTTTCAAGCACTCTAACCTATTCTCCTGTCTTCTGTTCTAATATCTCATCACTTATTTGCCAGTGGTAGCATTACAAGCAAATAATATTACAAATAAAATATTTTTTTTTAAAAAAAGGGTAGCATCTTTACATTGTTGCTGTTCCTTTTGTCATTTTTTCCTGCCTATGCAGTACTTTCCAAACCTTACTCCCCTTCTAGCATTTTCAATTAACAAAGTGCTATGAATCAACTCTTAATTTGTATTGATGGGGGAACATCATCGAAAATTTAATAAAGCTCAAAGCTAGTTAATCTTAATATTTACATGCTGGCTCACAAATAGATAGCTAGTACTTACAGTACTCTCTTTTTTAAAGATATTTCAAGCACCACCACTATGAAATATTCTGTTGGGAATGCCAGAGCACGTACTGGACTGCTGCTTTGTATCAAGCTGGTATAAAGATAATGCAGCTGGATCCTCAGTATTTCCACTCTCCTGTTTTATTGCAAAAGGGCATAATTAAATCTTTTGTAATAATATTTGATCTAATCTATTTAAAAGCAACCCTTATCCATTTTTTCTAAGGGCAGAAAGAGGGTCTTTGGAGTTTAACATTTTTTGCTGTGTTAACTGCTATTGTGCAATTTCTACTATGATGTCTAGTGGCTGCTGTTTAGTTTCTGTGGTTTCTTCTACAGACAGAATTTTTGTGGTTTCTTCTGCGAAGAATTAGGATTGCTAATAAGAAACCACAGGAATTAGATTTGTCAGGGTCAAGGTTCACTATAATTTTGCTAAGCAGCACTACATCAGTGAGTTAGACCATCCATAGAAAGAAAAACTTCAGCAATACCATCCTCTCCTATCACATTCCCATGTAAATGCTTCACTCTTTATTTATCAGTGAAGTAACTAATGCATGTTTTTCTATAACTGGGACATACACCCATATGGCAGTCACTCTTCACGACCAGTCTGCTTGTAAACACTTTCATGAATTCTCCTGGCTGGTACTCAGCCAAGAACCATCACTTTAAAACTGCAACAAGGAGCATCTTTCGGAAGCTGACTGTGTAATTAAACAGAAAACAATAACCTGAACCAGCTCTTATGTTGAATAGATTTCTACTGAGATAAAACAGCTTGCAGTAACCGGCATCTAACCCTGATCACTTGAAGTACCCTTCATCCTTACGACACATCTTCAGGCTCTGATTGGGAACGTCTGCCAGGTAGGTCATTTCTCCTGGTTCTGTGTGACGCCGTTTGAAAAGCATGTCATTCTGGAACTACTGCAGCATAGTATGCTTTGAAATATCACATACAATTCACTGGAACAGACGTAAAATTAAATTTCTCCCTAATTCATATGGAGTACTTCCTTGCCTGAAGAATTAAGTACAATTTTATTGTATTAGAGGGCTGGGAATGAAGGCAATATCTTCAGGAAGCGAATGTCCAGGTATATGAAAGGCAAATAAAGTACATTTAAAGCGGGAAAAACAGAACCGACCTGGCTTCCCTCATTAAGTGCTTTTATTTATTAACCTTACTAAAGTAACACAGAAAAGGAGTACTACTAATATTTCACTAAAAGCTATGAGCTAAATTTCACTTTGTCCTTACAGTCAGAAAACCAGGAAATCCTTCCCGTTTGCCTGTAAATATTGTTCGCCTTGTTGAATTGTTAATTAAAGTTGTGATTATACAACACGGGCCTCTGTATCACCAAGTTCTGAGGTTAACATCCTCTGGGAACTGAACTGCATACTAAATGCTGCCTTCAGTTTAACATCAGCAGCCAAACACTGGTTAGGAGAAAGTGCCCTGGAAAGAACTTTCAAAAAAGAAATCTCAAGATCCACCCACAAATATGAAACAGAATAGAAGGTCTCAGCATTACTACTTTTGTTTGCTCCTATAACCAATTTTCAGTATTTGAAATGCCTACCTTTACAGAGCAGAAATCTCCTTAATGTCACCAACTCGAGTCTCCACTACTTGGTTACGCGACTTGCCAAACTAACAGCAGCAATTAACTAAGACGAAGTGAACTCTTTCACATACTTATCAGTGTACCAACTTCACACATGAGATTTGCACTCTATTTGCACACTTCCACTATTTCTAGAGAACTTAATTACCTGTGATGATGTAAAGAGCATGTTGTTTACCAAATAAAACACTAAATTTAGTAATATGATATGCTTAATTCTGACTGGTTCAATTCAGATCTTAATTTGACTCAAGTCAATAAATGAAAAGTATTGATGAAAACATTTAGTGAGACATCAAACTTGAGTCAGAACAGCCCTAAGAAATTATTTGATAAGGTCTGTTTACTCCTGTGGATTTATGATCTTCAGTTTGGGATTTTTAAACCCAAAACATGGTTCGTTTCTCAACACGCTTTGCTTAGGTTTGCGATACACTTGAAGCATCTTTCCTGTACTATGCAAACACACTAACTTTAACCGAAGTATTAGATTTTACTTCAAAGCTGTCTTTCATTAACTACTGTCATGTTTAATTGCAGTAAATTGTGATATTATGTTGATAATAAAAGAGCTGAACCTTGCCTAATCACTTCTGATCCAAACCTCACTAATATCTGACAGGCTCTTAGCAGTTTTTTCTGGAATTTATAAATTGGAGAAAGAGATGATGTTACATTACCTTCGTTTAGTACTTCAGCCAAATGTCCTTGTAAAACAGCAAATGAATCAACAGATGCATTTTTCCCTGATCTTCCAATTAACAGATAAAACTGGTGAATTCCTGCATTACTGGAAGAAGATACACTCATGACACTGAACAGTTTAAGAGGTGGGTGTTTTCTGTTTAATTTATATTATCCCTCTCACCTACATAAAGAAATAAAACCAGTGGAACGATTTTAATAACTTGACTTTTCAAATTTATTTGCTAGAGATTATGAAAATTCCTAGTTCATGAAATTACCAAAAAAAAAAAAAAGAAAGTAAGCAAAATCTAACTATCAAGACCTTAGAAAGCAATACTTCCCCAAACATCATTAAGGCAATAAAGTATAGGAAATGTTTTCAAGGATGCCTCATGGACTCCATTGTTCAGTGCCAGATGCTGTGGGGAAAATAAACTCTGGCAAGTTAGATGTAAAGGTTAGTAACATAGACCACAAAAGTTCAAGGACTTTTACAATGAAGGCATGAAACCTGTAACAGAGTTTTAGAATCATAAAGGTTGGAAAAGACTTCTAAGATCATCCAGCCCAACCGTCAACCCAACACACTACCTACGCCCACTAAATAATAAATTCATTTCTGAATGCCTCAGTAGCAGGCAACCTGAAACAGAAGACTGTAGGGGATGGAATTTATATGAGCAGCAGCTAGAAGCAGCTATCACAATTACTAGATGTAATTGCATCACCTATGGCTTTGGAAGTCCCTGAGAAAGCTTGCTGGCAGCTGGCTGGAAGCGAAATACTCCTCCCATCAAAGAGAAGATGATTGCTTAGCTGGATACTTTTACTGTTGCACTCCTTAGACCCTCATTTGGGAAAGAAAATGGGTGAAGGGTGAATACATACAGAATTTCAGTCAGCCATTTGCTCACTCCAATTACTGAGACTTAGCTATGCGCTTTGTAGTATGTCACAAGTAGCCAGATACACTGAAAAATACACTTCATTCAATTAGCTAGCTCATGAGCTTAAGAAGTCTGAGGAAAAAGCAGAATACTAAATTCAACCACTGTAAATTCATTCTTAAACTTTAAATGCATACCTTTTTCCATGTTATTAATCCAGGGTAAATATCAGTCATGCAGAAAACTGTGATACAAGCAGAATTTTGAACACAAATTTAAACATGATAGGAACTGATCACTGTTCTCCTCCCTGAAATCAGATCCTAGCACCTACCCCTTACTCTAATTACTTCAGCAATGCTCCATGAAGACAGTTTTAATATGTGGACAATTTTGTAGTACCTGCATCTAATTGCATAGATTACTCATAAGGACACTAATAGGAACTAACCAGTGTTAGGAATGGCTTACCCAGTACACACGGTGTTATTTTCTCTTCTTAAAAAAAGTTAATTTATATATAAAAGAGATGGTCAGAGTCCTGTCAGAGCCCTCTTATTTGAATATCTATCTAAAGGCTTATCGATAGTGTAACTGAGAAGTCTATTCTTCTTGTAACTTCATATAAAAGTTCTCAAGAAAGTGAGCATGTAAATACAAAAAGGATTTGATCACATATTCCTTCCTTAAGGAAGCTCACAATTCACCTGACTAGGTCCAATATGATTTAGTCAAACAGTGTTGCCATTGTAAAGGCTGCAGAGACCTACTCACAGAAGCTGAGCAAATGAAGACAACGTCATGAACTTTTCAACACTTTATTCACTTTTTTCTGTCAGGTAACTAAAACTTAAACTTAGAAAAAAAAAAAAAAGAGAAGGAAAGAAAAGACATCAGAGCCTAAGATAATCAACACAAATCACCAATAACTAGAGTCAAATAAAAACAGACTATTGCTCTGTCCTCCCACCCCATTTGGTGGCCTTTTTAAGGCAACTAGATTAACACCCTAGATTGACAATTTAATGTGGTAATAATACAAAGATAACCAGCCATGTCTGAATCCCAGCCTGACAATCAAAGAAGTTCCCAATGCTATCTCATTAGCATCTCCTGAATACCACCTCCTCTTGATTCTTTTTAGTCCATTTCATCACTAATGGTGCAGATCTGAGTTCCCCTCTCAGATTTACCTACCAGCTTTTCTGAATAGCACGTTTTTCAGTTCCTGTTTTCCAGCCACACTCCTCTTCCAGCTGGTTTCTACCCACATCGCAATTAGGTTTTTTTGTTGTTGTTGT
>VXAV01006903.1:110170-123432 GCA_013399715.1 Alectura lathami | reverse complement strand
AAAATATACTGACACTGGGACATTTCTTCCTGCTATGGGTTATCCAGCACTGACACACTTCTTTACCCATTTTCACATTGTACTTACTTGATTTTCTTTTACTTTCTGCCTAGGGGGACTAAACATGACAGACTTTTCTGAAGTTCCGTTGTTGTTACCTGGTTCAACACGGTCAATAATCCTATCAGATCCCACAGTGCCACGGTTCCAGCTGAACAAACCAACCAGTTTGAGTAGAGTCTTCTTTCAAGTAATGCTTCCTTCAAACATCTCAAAACCCTTCCAACAATATCTACCTTGAGAACCTTGCATACACTGCAAACTCACTTGAGCTTACCTGTCTCAGTTTCTTTAAACATTTTTCCTAGTTAGCTAGGCGGAGTTACCTTCAGCCTGTTTCACCCGAATTCACAGTTATCACTTGTCTCAGCACAAAGAATAATCAGGGGGCTCCATGCCAACATCATTAGGACGCTGTTACCACAAGTTTGCATCCCAGATTCTTGCAAATCACACATACATGGTTCAAGACTTACTCTCATAAATGGCCTCTCTGTTTGTATTTAGAGTGTGCCATCTTTTAGAGGTCTTAGAATGAAAGTTGACCAGAGATTCAGACAAACATCTTTCTTCTTGTTTAGATCATTAAGTCTTCCAACCCTCATTCCAGCTCTTTGCATGTCATCTCTTTCCCTAATGGATTCCACTTTTTGGTACCTCCATGTCTGTTTATCCTATGTGGCTACTTACCCTGCTTCCCTATACATCCTTCCGCGTGTTTCACGTCCTCATTTTTCAAACACCACTGACTGGCTCTTCTGTTGGTAAGTCAATTCTTCAACCATTAGGATGGAAAACTATTTCCCTGAATGACCGTGCACACACTGAGATTTTTCTCTTTGGTTTTGTTTGATGCAGGCCTGCTTTGTTCCTTTTTCACCAAGTCTCTAAGCACTCCCTACATTCTCCTTAGAAGTGCACTGCCCTTAGGTTTTCTCCAGTAGTTCTAATAAGTGATGGTGTATGTAGGAATACTTTCTCCCATACTTTTCCCCACTTACTATACACACATCATTTCTGTATGGTGCCTCACTGCTATAATCACCTTGATAAACATACACATCTGTTCTTGTTTCTGCTACTGAGGATAAAAGGCAATGCTTCTGATCACCTTATCTATTTATTCCATGTTGCTGTGTGTGTGTGCATGCCTGTATCTGTGTCTGACTGCTTCTTCTGGTTTAAAAAAATCAAACCAACCAACCAAAAACTAAAAAAATAAAATAAAACACCCACACATTTTTCTACCTAGGTCACCTTTCTTCCCTCCCACAGATTCTGCAAAGCATCTGTCACCTGCGATCCATGTGCTCTATGTCAGGCACCATTCCCTCTGACCAAGCTGCATCAAGTAGCATTATACTTTAAATTGTGATCTCTTTCCAGAAATGGATTTCTAAAGGCACGGATAACGTAAGTATTGCAGGTAAGCCTGAAACACAAGGGTCAAACAACCTAACTACAGAATCAACTAGTACTTTTAAGAAAAACAATTATGTTTAAAAGTGATTATGATGTTTTTCTCTTCTTAGAGCAGATTGAGTCAAACAGACTCTCCTCTAGTTTGAGCGTACTGTTTGAACAGCAGAGAGAATACAAAAATAGCAGTATCCATCAGCATAAAAAAAATGAGACTGCTCAATTAAAAGTTTTAATAAGTCTACATACTTCTACGTATTTCAGATTGATGCATCTCAAATGTCACCGACTGGTTGTATTAAACTGCGCGTAGTACTGGCTTGTTGGACAATTTGAATATTCTTCTTCTTTAAGATAAATGTTCCTAGCAATAAACAAACAAAAAACGCAGTTAGTGAATGTTTCCTCATTATGTAGAAGTTATGTGAGAAACCTAATGACAACGTAACATATAAATTCAAAAATGCTCATAAAATTCAGAATTATTAGGAATGGAATTAAATGCATCTCCAAGATGTATACTACTTCCCAATATAGCAAGCTTTATTCTTCATCCTAAAAATAACTTTCCAAAGTCTGACAGTGAAAAACTAAATTAACAAAGTTCAGAATTTTTGCTTGTATAATAAGAAAGCACCAGATAGTAGAAATTCATTTGTATGGATGGATGCATGAGGGGAAAAAAAAAAAAAAAAAAAAAAAACACAGACTGGCGGAGAAGGATACTGAATCACTTGGCTTTTTTTTAAAAAAAAAAAAAGAAAAGTAACAAAATTAATGCAAGTAGAAAAGCCTTCAAAAGCCAAGCAAACGTGTTAATGGAAAAGAAGAAAACTCTTTTGGCACTTGCTTTGATTTCTGCTCCTGGGATAGCTGTGCATTTATACTATCTAGAGCCTGGCGGTGTTCCCGATTCTGTCGCTCTTGATGCCGCTCCAGAAGTAACTGTGCTCTTGCAGCCTGCATGCTTTGCCTGTCCCATTCAGCATCTCTCTGGTGTTCTTCCTCTCTTAGTCTCTACAAGAGGGGAAACAAATGATTCATTTTATCTTTACTTACAGGACAAAACAGTCTATATGAAGTCTTATTTACAAATCCATCCAAACAATGAACCTGCCTGCCTTTGCTGAACACTAGGGGTAGCACTTGAAATAGGGAGAAAAAGCATACACTTCTGAACGAGCTGGGAGCCCCTGCCTTAAGTAGAAGTGAAATACTACAGGTTAGGAAGATGCTCTTTTCTAGGGAGCACAGACACACTCCTAGCACTGCATAAGGTAAGAAATTTAGCTCTGCTGTCTGGCAGAAACAAAATAACGTCAGGAAGTTGATCAGAGTTAGTCAATAGCCTACTATTTCTCCTACATATCAGTTCTCATCAAAAACACAGATCAGCAAGATGAACTTTGGTTAGAAAAAAAACTCACAACTTTCTAGATCCAAAGCATTTTTTTCTGTCATACTATTACCTCCACACTTCTTGTCTGCTATAACACTGATGCAAGAAACCAAGCCAGCAAAAGCCTTCTCACTTTTCTTGGTAGGGCTCATTTTCTGCCACCCTAACTATTAAAATGGGTTTGATGTAGGATCAGAGGAGAGCCAGTACCAATACTTTTATCATGAGCCTCACAAGGCAGCCCTTAGGAATATGACAACTTTATCATCAGCTTTAACAACAGAGTAGCTAAGACAGTGTCAGATATGATACTGTAGGAATTTTAAAATCATAATAATTGAACATATCTTCATTAAGCTAATTCAGACCCTTTGCCAATGCACTCATGACTGCAAAGGAAGAACAGATTTCTTTATTTTGACTGCCTCCTGCCATCCACCTTAGAGCAGCAATTATTGGCAATACTTAATTTTCCCATTGCAATCGCTGCCCAGGGCATGCCGTAATTGTGCACGAAAGGAAACCCCACTGCATTCAGGAACTTCTAAGGCTTGAAATACACCTGCGTAGGGTCACTGGCCCTGCTCTCTCTGACTTGCTCAAGTAGCCTTGCCCATGAGGACACTGCTCCAGCCTGCCCTACTGTTACCCAGGGCCTGGCTCCCCTACACCTATGGAGCAGCACACTTCTGCCCCCTGCGGGCTGTCTGAAGTCCTAAACTGAGCACCACGAAGCCTAAGGACCATGCCTCAAGATTCCCCGGGCCCCTAGGGTTCCACAGCAACCTACCCCCAGCCTGCTCTTGCTGCTCCCCAACATCTCCCAAGTGCTTTGGCGACACTGGGTTAAGTCTGGATGACTCGAGTTTGGACGAAGTTCAGAACAAAAGTCTCAAAATGGGATATGTGGGGCAAACTAAAAAAATATTTTGTTCTACAAACATTTTTAATACTGTTACAACCAAGGACACAGGACATGCATGTAAGCTTAAATACCAGCTTCTCCAGAACTTGTTGCTGCTGGCAGGAGCGGATGGCTGCCAGCTCATCCGGACTCATTCCCTTCCACCGGTCTGTGACCACGCGATGCCTGCCGAAGGAACTGATGGCTTGCTCAGGGTTTTCAGACAGTAAGTCCCCTTGAAGGAGGCTGGAAATTTCATTCATATCATCTTTCATTTTCTGATACTCTTCCAGCTTCTTTCTCTCAGTCAGTTCAGCAGCCTGAAGTCAATGAAAGGAGAGAACCAGTGCTTTTTCCAAGAGAAAATGTTAACTAAGGTGATGCAACAAAGCACATGATAACAAATTTCTTCTCAAATTCTGACAATTGTCAACAGCACCACATGTGAGTAGTATGATCATGGCCCTAATGACCAAAAAGACTGAAAATTCAATGGAACACATTCCTTTAATGTTATCATGTCTCCTGCAAACAGACTAATAAAAGATTAACTCTTAATGAATGAAATTAATGAAAAGATGAATTAGTTAAGCTTCAGTTTAACTTAGATTATGCAGAAATCATTGTGTTTATTAGATTGCTGATACGTGTCTTCAGCCCTTACACTCTAGAATAAGAAAAGTCTAGTTTTAGACAAATGAAAAAACTCAAGCCAACCAAGTGTCAAAATGTACCTTAGATCTAGCAGTTATCAGCAACGCCATTGTAACATGAAATAATAAGCTGGAAACCAAAAGGCACTTGTTAATCTCACTGCAGTCAGTCACTACAATTTTTACCAGAAGTTTAAAACATTAAAAAAATCCAAAACAGTATTTTGCTGGAATTTTATTTTTCTCCAGAAGAGTTGATAACAATTTGAGAGGAACCAAGAGATTATAATTACCAAGAAAAAAAAACACAAAGATTTTCAATATTCTGATATTTTTGGAGCACTTAGCCAGAACATCTTTGGATGGACTTTTACCTTATTAATACTATACATTGAGCAACTATTTTTATTTTTGGAGCGTTTTTGGAACTAAGTCACATTTAAAAAAAGTCATTTTGGATGGACTTCATAAATTATTGAACTATGATTAAGAATTATTGAAGCTTGAAATGTGTAATTGTCATTGAGATCACTATTAATTTAACTGTACCGTGATCTAGCAACAGATCCAAAATAGGCACTGTGACCTTGTAATCTTAACCGTCTCAGTAAGAGGGAGATCCTAAAGTTTTCTGAGCTGCCTGGGAATCTTAGTGGGGAAACTCAGCTCTGTGCATCGCCATGCACACAGCACCACCAAATGACTAACCACACTGCAAAAGGAAGATTTTTAGCTGGGTACAACCTGATGCGCTGTCCATCAAGTCAAATCCCCAACATGACATAATTCACTGGTGCAGCATGAAAACAAACAAACCAAACAAATGCACAAAGACACGCTCTGTCACTTGTTTTAATTTGTGTTCCAACATTCACTCTACATGCTTCCACTCCATTGATTCAGAAAACAGAAGAAACATACACAGAAGCATTCCAAGGGCAGGACTTTGCATGCCCAGAATAACGCCAGGCTCCGAGTGAAGGAGGAACTATCTGCTCCCAATACAGGGCTAAAGGAATGCACCACACATTCTGAAGTCCTCACCACAAGCCACAAAGCTCACAAGTGACCACAGTGACCCACCCAGGGTCTTAGCACCTTGTGAAAAAAGTATTATTCATGTGTACAATATATACAGTTCCTCTCGCTGTGTTATGCGGATATTTACCTCACAGTAGAGAGCTGCACGTCCAGCACATTCAAGCTGGGAACTTCTGCTTAGTGAGGTCTCTTAAAAAAATCAGTGCATGGACTATGCTTCCTCATAGATGAGAATGTGCTAAAGATGTTGAAACATCGACTATCCTAGACACTGAATGCTAAGAATAGGATGCAAGTGATAGAGTGTATTTGCACGGCACACTTCAAAGAATGCTTAAAGCAGACTTAGCATTCTTCTGTGCTCAGACATACAAATATTTCAGGTGACAAAAGGCTCGATGGTTAAAGCAAATACATTACTTCAAGCCTGAAAAGTTCTCTCTCTGTAGAGGCTACTGGCTCTGGACACATTCGTAACGGCATAGTGGTGAGTGAATAAAGAAGCACAATAGCACCTTCCTACCCTTCAAATGACCATTACAACAATGTTATCAGGAAAACTATCACTGTGTTGTAGTAAGGTTCAGGAAAAACTTCTGACTACTTGAAACCTGCAAGATTGTTAACAAGTCCGTCAGTACGAGGTAATTAAATTAGAGAGCCTCTGTTATCGTGTCCTCTTATTTTCTTGATATTATCTCCAAAATATCTTGGAAAGTCCTGTGCTGTACAAAGCAAGAAGATTCTGATTTCAGGAGCACAATCTGTGTACCATCACTGCAACGTGCAGCTGGGCATTCCCAAGCATTGTTATTCTCAGAGAGATCTCTTTCTGCAAGAACAAAATGATGCTATGGAACCACAATTACCCGTCAAAAGAAGTGAAAACAGACAGACTCTGGTCAGGACTCAAATAGCCTTCATTCCTGCTACCTTGCTCTCCAAATTTAAGTGTTTATTACCTATGTATTAAGTGCAGGAAGCCAAGCCATTGTCACAGTGGGCAGCAATGTCAAATTCTCTCATGACCACAGGCAGCGCTGAGCTGAGATGCTCTATTTTCAGCCAGTTGCTAAGATTCTTAATGACCAGCAAAATAATGAGGGGAAAAAACAACCACCAACAACAAACCCTCCTGGAGTACAACTTGCAGATCTTGGTGGGTTTTTCTTTTGTTGTCATCATCCCCCCCTTTATTTTTAAATTTCCCTCCAGATACAGGTCAACCTAAGCAGTACAGATGCTGGGCCTGGGGACAATGACTGATTAAAAGCCAAGTTCTACCAACATTTCACGCTCTCTCACAAAGATTATCTACCCAAATTACAGTAACTGAGGGCTGCCTTAGAATGAGTGGTTTTGCTTTCTCCCTGCCACTCTCTGACTGTGCACTCACTCCTGAGTCAGATCTAGAAGCCACACATTCCAGACCAGAGCTCATTTTCTGTGGGTTTTGAGAAGTGATCTAGCACATCCTGAAGCTTCATGACCATTAGATCCACTGCAAGAGAGACAGCAGGAAGAAGTGCATGAAGCTCAGGGAACAGGAGTTCCTCTTTTGGAAGTCACCCACAGGCAGAGAAAGTTACCCGCAGTGTGAGACTGTGCCCTCAAAAGGCGAGTAATGCCTTCATCTGGCTACTCAAAGCAATGAAACTGATGGGGACTCCCGATCGATAAATTTGAGGTCAGATATGGAGAGGTCTTCTGTAAAATTCATTCTCAGGCTGAATGTCTTCTCTTGTAGAAGAAGGATGTAGAGCAAATCCTTCTATAAGATCATTTTCTTTTAAAGAACATCACTGAGAGGCCTGGCAACCTGAAGCCTCTGGTCTGCATGTTTAACAAAGAAAAGCAGCAATTTTGTCAGCAGGGAAGATGAGCTCTTCTCAAATATTCAGGAAAAAAAAAAAAAGTAAACATGGAAAAATGTATCATAGTCTAAAAAAAAATAACTAAGTAAACATAGCCAACTACCTCCTAAAGAGAAAAAAAAAGAGCTGCTAGATACAACTAGAACCTGTACTACATAGTAAGAACCAACTAAAAGGAGACTATTGCCTCTGTCTCTACTATTATGCCCTTTTGTGAGGGAAAAAAAGAAAGAACAATGAATGAATCTTTGAATACATTCAATACGAAAACAAGTAAAGTAGAATGTATAAGCTTAAGTATTTCAATTTAAAAATTAAAAAAAAAAAAATCACACCATATACAAACTTTCCCTCTACTCCACCCCATTTCCCAAGCCCTGTCACAAATACAGGAACTTTTACACAGAACAGAGTGGCATGAGAACAATTATTTTGGGTATTACTGTTAACACAAGGCCAACTCCCTGAATTCTTCAGGGCAAACCTGAAGTTGAGCACACGATTGAAGGCATTCTCCAAATGCCCCTTGAACACCGACATGCATGGGGCATCAACCACCTCTCTAGGAAGCCTGTTCCAGTGTCTGTCTGAATTTACCTGGATTTTGTTAAAGTCTTTAGTAGCTGTGCAAACAGCCCGTCTGGTTTCTTCTTCTTTTCGTTGCTGCTCCAGAGCCTTTCTGTCAAGTTCAATCCTATTCTTGTCATGAAGATCATCTAAGTGAGATTAAAATGAAATCTGGTCAGCTTTCATGGGCATGATGTACCACATGGATAAGGGCTACAGATGTAGTTAGCTGAATCACACTCATTCCCTAATCTCACCACTGAAGCCTTCCATTTTGAGATTTCAGGATATTCACGAAATCAATTTCTTTTGTGTTACCAATCTTCTCTTAACAGTTAAATTAAAATTCAAACAAAATGCTACATTAAGTATATTTCATGGCAAGCTGAGAAATAATAAAAAAACAGAACTATACTGTCTGCTCTAGGAAAGTAAAGATTGATATATTTGCTTCATCAGACCAAATCATCCAACTAGCATGCAAACTACAGATGGTTTTTCACAACATTCTGATTTCATTGGAAGTAATGATACAATCATTTAGTAAACACAGATTCCTTAATTGATACCGAATACATTAGAGGCTGTAAAGACGACTGTTTTCCTAAAAGTGCAATACACTAAAATACTGCTGTCAGAATCTGATACAGCAGGCTATACCATAGCTATGTCACCTACAACTGACTTTCTGAAAAAGTAGATAAAACCCCACTGTCTTCATTACCTAAGAATTTTTTATCAGCTAACGCGTTCTTGTGGTCTCTCTGCTGCTGAAGAGACCACTCCCTTAACTGCTCCTTTTGAAATTTCATCCTCTGCGCATAGTTTAAGTCTTCACCCATAAATTTCTGCAAGCCAGACACAGTGCATCGAGAATCATTGTCTGAAAGTCGAGCAGGTCTATCCTTCTTTAGGGCCTGGGGATCGTACAGGTCAAATTCACGTCTTGTTTCTGGCCTTTGAAAATTCTTCCGAAAGTCGCTGACAGCCTTATTTATGTTTCTGATATCGTGTTTCTGTCGTTCTTCTAACATACATACGATCCTGTCATTTTGCTTCATTTCATTAGCTAGAGAAAAGCAAGTACAATGAAAATATAATTCTAACAAAAGCACATGCATCAAACAAGATGGAAAAAAATTTTGAAAATAAATAGAATACATATATTCCAGGGGTGATGCCTTAAGAAAGGGTATTTGACCTATAAAGGACAATTCCAAACATATCAGTGTTAGCAATATTTAGAGAACACTTCTAGGGTTTTAGGAATAAATTTTCTTCTTAATGTTATAATGAAATATGAGCATGTGAAAAGAAGACAACAAAAAGTACTTCCACACATGTGAAGTTCCATTTGATCGCAACATGCTGTATACTCATTCTTCACGCCTACTCCCAATTCACAGTTGGGACTGAAACGGATAACTTGCTTATTAAGAAGCTCACAAAAACTGGATTCCTAATTTAAGGACTACAGACAGCTGTTTCACAGTTCCACTGATTTTTCTAACCACAGCACTAAAGCATTGGCTGGCACTAACAGTTTTTTGAAGAACTTAACAGACCTTGCCACTTTAATCAAGATGCTAAATAGTCTACTCACAAGGCAAAAACAAAACAAAACCCTCACACACAGCTAGCCAGTCAAATATATTCACAGTGAAACATTATTTCCTCTGATGCCAGACCACACATTGCTTCTGGCAGTTGCTTCCTAGGAGTCCAAGTCCACCAGGTGTTCCTCCAGGAGAAATACAACCAGCAGCAGAAGCAAGCATAGAAGCTGTGAGCTGCAGACTAAAAAGAGACTTTTTACCAGGGTCTGTAGGGTAATGATTTTAAACTTGAAGAAAGAGGATTTAGATTATAGGATATTTATAGGATATAAAGATATATGTTTTTATGATGAGGGTGGTGAGACAGCAGAACAGGTTGCCCAGAGAAGTTACGGATGTCCCATTGTCATGTACAAAGACTGCTGGGCAGGGATTTGAGCAACATGATCGAGTAAGAGATGTCCCTGCCCATGGTAAGGGGGTTGGACTAGATAGTCAGGAGTCCTTTCCAATCCAAACCATTCTATGATTCTAGCAAAAGAAATCTGTAGGAGATTCTATCTACAGATGCTTTTGAAGTATGGACAGACAGAACATAGGCTTATTCTACAAGACAGCAATGAAATAAGTTTGCCACTGCTACTTGGAAAAGAATTAAATCCTCCCATATCTTCAAGTTTCTAACATTGTTATTTGTTAAGATTCACTAAAAGAAAACAGTGAAGATTCCAGCCTAGCAGGAAATACACACCTCTTTACTCATGTCAATATGAATCTAGTCATGTGAGTCAACAGCTCAAATATTGAGGAGAACACACATTTTACCAAAACAAACAGGTAAATTGGCTGTTCAATATACTTTCAAAGAAAAACAAAGAACAAAATAGACTGCAAATCTGTTTGCATTTAACTCTCCACAGAAATGTCATTATCCATGAATATACCAAGTTCTTCATTTCGTGCTCTTTCAGCTGCTTCTAGAATTCTCCTTTCCTTGACCTGGGCATCCAACGCATCTTTATCAACCTATTAAAATGAAAAAACAGCTCTTTAAGTGATACTATGTTTGAAGGTAAAAGCAAGCATTGTCAAGCTATATTGATTTACAGCTGTGTTAAACAGATATAAACTCACTACCAGAGTATATACATATAAAATGAAAATCCCAAACCCGGAGTATACTTGTTTTCTTTAATAATGAGAGGTGTATCAAATCAGACCAAAACATGTCAATTTTTTGACATATAGAGCTAAATTGTATGTGTATTGAGTTGCACTACACAATGTTCCCCCAATTACAGCAACTATTTTCACAGTCAAGATGACAGGGGGTTGTAACAGTTCAGATTTGGGGGAAAAAAAAAAAAAAAAAAAAAAAAAAGATGGTTCCCTAAAAGTACAGTAAAGAAGTAATGGGAAATGGAAAGAAATATTCCACTCCTGTCAGAGAGAAGCAGGAGCAGGCAGCTTGCTGTGGCCACCAGAATGTAATATTCAGTGCCATTTGGGATGCATGCAGACATCTCCATTGAGCTGGCTGCTACAGTCCAGGATATTCAGGACACCCCTGGACAGTGGCAGCTGAGCAAGGCAGAGCACCCTACTTTAGCTGACTTTTAACCTGCTCATTCCAGAACAATACCTTGCCTGGCTGAAACATGAGCAACTTTACAACTGAGAAATGCAAGCGGGATTAAAATTCTAAGTTCCTTACTATGGACAGTTTGAAGCAGTTGATTTCTAACACGTTTGTATTTATCTATAACAATTCATATGAAAATGGAAAGTCATTTTATCACTGTTCACTTGAACTACTCATCTGAAAACTTCTGATTCACTGAGGATGAATTCTTAAAAATATAATGAAGAGAGATGCAGCTTACTTTGCTATTTATCAGATAAGGAAATATACAGAAGTCAAAGTAACTAGAAATAATGAAGGAAAAAAAAAAATCTCAGTTCCCATCCTGCTTTCCAGTTGGTATATTATCTCCACATTTTTAAAATGCTCACCTCCCACTTCAATATTTTTGCAACTACATCAAACATTGCCATAATTTTTGAAGCATGTCATAGAGATCACCCAGCTAGATTAGTGAGAGAATGACAAAACAAAGAATCTAAAACCACCCTGGAAATACTTTTAAGCTTTGTTGACTCCTTGTGTTCTGGACTTGGCTTAAGTTCAGACCACAAGAATAGTCCCTGCAGTCAGCACTTCTAGTTCAGCCAATGGATATGGTATTATTGAATGATGTTCATCAAAATATTTACAGAATTCCACAAACACTCTTTCACTTTAGATGCTTGTCTTATGTCAGGGGATATATCAAAACCTGTCTGAAGTTAGTTCTACAACAGTCCTCAGGAAAGACCTTCAGACGGCTGGATGGGTTCCTGGGCAGTTTGATCTAATGAGCTAGTGGCTGGCAGCCCTGTCCACAGCAGGGGGGGGGTTGGAACTAGATGATCTCTGAGGTCCCTTCCAACCCAAGCCATTCTATGATTCTATAATTCTATGGCACAAATCAGCATTGCTCAGTAAAGTACATCAAAATAGTTGACCTTCACTAGCTGAGAAGCTGTATTTTACATTTACTTTTAAAGGCTCTAGAAAAGCCATCTTACAAAGAATCTGTGTCTCCAGACAAAGACAATTTATCTTACTATTCCCACCCCACTCTGTTAAAAACAGGTTCCTAACTCCTACCGTTGGCTACCACGTGTCAGCATGCTCCACCAAGCGGACAGTCCGTCCCCTTCCTTCAGGGGGAACTGCCACTTGCACAAAGTCACATGAATGTGCTGTCACAGGTAAGGCAAACATATCCTTCCACAGACATGAGACTCGTTTTGGCACCGAGACAATTTAGATCAAATTGTCACCTGCTGGAACTCTACCTACCCAATGAAGTTAACAGACGGGCCTTTCACCACTTCTAGATTTTGCTCTAGGCTACTGCATTTGCAAAGAGTGCTCAAAATAACTTAAAAGCAAAACTTAAAGTTTTTTCACCTCACAGCACTCTCCCCTCCACGCACACCCAGCGAATATTAACAGGAGCCTCTGGACACACTAAGGGAAAATAAAGTTAACTACTGTAAATCCTCAAATGGACTCTTGCACCCAGAATTTAAATACCTGCGAAACACACCTTAATTTCCTGACGTTCAGACTGCAAAAAGCACAGACTACTGAAGACAAAACCCACTGGAGGGAAGCTGCGACCCCCACAGACCTTCCCAGAGGGACGGGTGTTCGCACCCTGACACCCACCGCAGGCAAAACCTGACACCCCAGTTAGCCCAGCATGCCTAGCCATGGCCTCAGATGGATCTGCCGCGTTCTGCCTGATGCGAAACAGGCAGCCTTTGCAGGACCCCTTCCAGCAACAACTCTCACAGCACTGACTGGGCCTTCCAGAGAGTCAAACCGACAAAAGACAGCGGAGGAGTGGTAAAAAGCACGTATTTGCCTATGCCACACCATGTGAGCATGCCCCCACACTAACACAGTACACTAGATAAATGTTGTATGTATTGGAGCAGAGGGCTTCAGCTTCACCTTCAGTTCAGGAAAACCAACCTCTTGCCCCTGATGCCTGCAGCAGTGAGACAGCCCAAGTCCCCCCGCGCTCATTCACACACCTCAGCGACAGCTTCCAACTAACGGCTGCTGACGGTGCCCGCCTCCACCTGCGGAACGCCTCAGGGAGCTTTCTGCCCCCTCTCCCCCCTACCCGGAGCCAGCCCCGCCCTCAGACACCCAAGCGGCCCCGCCTCCTCCTC
>VXAV01006903.1:84256-109827 GCA_013399715.1 Alectura lathami | reverse complement strand
GAGGGGCGAGGCCGGGCTGGGGTTGGCGGCCGGCGTCGAGCACTCGGTTGGGGCCGCCTCGTTCTGCTCTGGGGAAATTTTTTTTTTCCCCCTCTGCCCGCCCAGAAGACAAACAGTTCAAAAGTACTCGATTGTTTGGATGGAGTTCGAGGCGGGGAGTTTGGAGGCAGAAGGCCTCGGTGCCTCCTCGCCCACCGCCGCAGGGATGGGCTACCTGAAGGTGCTGGTGGTGAAGGACTTCAAGTCGTGGCGGGGGGAGCAGGTGATCGGCCCCTTCATGAGGTTCAACTGCATCATTGGGCCCAACGGATCAGGTAGCGGGCCGGTGGCTGGGAGGGGCAGCTGGGCAGCTGGTAGCCGTGTTCCTCCGCTGCAGCTGCGGAGTTAGAGGTTCCTGTTTGCCCTTGCTGTGCTTTCTCGGTGTTAGTTCAGAGGTCTTTGCCAGGTGTTTTTAGTGAACGCCGCGGGCCTGATGAGAAAGAAGCAGTAGGCACACGTGCTCGGCCACAGAAGCACGGGCCCAGCGTAAAGGCTGCCACAGCTGGTGCTGAAGGGCTGAGGATGGCGGCACCTTGTCTCCTGTGGAGCAGGATTGCGTGGTTTGGTGTAAGGGAAGTAGACTTCCATGGGCCTGGGGATGGAAGCACAAACTTCAGGAAGCTCCTGAGGTGGCGTGGCTTCTTTCAGTGGAGGTATTGATCTGATCTTACCAACACTTACAGATAGATGTCTGAAGGGCAGATGTCAAGAGGATGGGGCTCTCTTCGGTGGTGCCCAGCAAAAGGACAAGGGGCAGTGGGCACAATCTGGAACACAGGAAGCTCCATGTGAACATGAGAACTTCTTTCCTGTAAGGGTGACAGAGCACTGGCACAGGCTGCCCAGAGAGGCTGTGGAGTCTCCTTCTCTGGAGATATTCAGAACCCACCTGGACACTTTCCTGTGCAGCCTGCTGTAGGGAACCTGCTGTACCAGGGGGTTGGACTGGGTGGTCTCCAGAGGTCCCTTCCAGCCCCTACGACTCTATGATTCTGCACTTTGTAGTTGGTTTCTCTGTTCTTTCCTTGCCCGTGTGCAGTGAGCAGTTTGCAGACAGCACACCCAGCCCTGTAGGTCAGCTGGTTAAGGCTAACTGAAGATGGCTTTACTCGAATGCTCCGGGGTATAAACTGTAACAGTGCAGAACTGCTGCTCGGTTGGCCTGTAGGCATTGCCTTATGAACAGATACCCCTAGAGGGCAGAGAGCAGCCTTTGGGGGTGGCAGCTACTTTGGACATGGCCACAAGAGCCTTTGCTTGGCTGGGTTTTTTAAAAACTTGATTTGTTTCTAGTGGAAGCTCCATTCAAAAAATGGGGATTTTATGTTTGTTTTTNNNNTTTTTTTTTTTTTTTTTTTTTTTTTTTTTTTTTTTGACAGAGAACAATGTGATAGGCAGTAGAGATTGTTCTAATGAGGAGCCACAAGGGCAGGCCTAGCATTTCGACTTAGTTGCCCACTCTGTTAGTGATTTAGTTTATAATTTAAGTTTCAGATCCTGTTGTTCCCTCACTTTTTCAGTTGGGGTGAGATCCGTGAATGTACGTAGCTAGCTTTTGTCAGCTAGCATTACTGTCATATTCCAAATTGCCCTATCCCATCCTCACTGTTTCATATTGGAAAGTCTCAAAATTGGATGTATTTTTTCAGGTCCTCTTCTCAGTAAATCAGAACAAACTTTATAGATCAATCAGGAAAATATGATGTGAATATTTGTCATCTCTGAATTTTATTCCTTTTTTTTTTTTTTTTTCCCCACTAGTATTCTTCCCTTTCTGATATTTTGGCAAATTAGTCAATATGTTGCTAAAGTAGCAAGGTTGAAAACAAAACAATTAACCTATCAACAGAAATGATCGAGTCTAAAGTGGAAAAACAAAAAGAGGGTTCAGTGAAGAGATTTGTTTGGATCTAAGGAGTATTTGCAGAACACTTTGTTGCTGTGAGAATGCTTCTAGCACTTGTGTTCTCCAGAACCCCAGAGCTGTAGTGGAAAAGCTCTAATTCTGTGAAAGAGTCCTTAACGCAGCCAAACTCACCGCCTGGGTTACATAAGAAAGGTGTGAAGTAAGGATGTGATGCTGCTAGTTCAGTTTGGGTCACAACAGAAAAATGTGTTGTACCAGACTGAGCAAACAACAGATGAGTTTTGTGATCTGTATTGAAGGTGGGCTTATTGCCTGCTGCCAGCATGTTGCATCTTACAAATCTCTTTTTTATTGTGTGCAGTTTTTTTCCTCAACAAAATACAGAATTAGAAGTAGAATTAATGAAGGCTTTGGTATCTATTTGTATGTTTTTAGTTTTGCTTTCTGCCATGTCAGAGCAGTTACTGATTGATTTATTTTCAGGGAAATCTAACATAATGGATGCTATCAGCTTCGTGTTGTGCGAAAAGATCGCTAATCTGCGGGTTAAAAGTGTTCGAGAGCTTATTCACGGAGCGCATGTTGGAAAACCAGTTTCTTCGACAGCAAGTGTGAAAATAGTATACTGTGAAGAAAATGGGGCAGAGAAAACATTTTCAAGAGTTATCCGTGGTAGGTGGCAAATTCTTTTGGACTTAGGTTTTGTGGTCTGACAAACAAAAAACAGAGACCGAGAGTATTTAACGTCTGGCACTGTTTGGGATTTGGGTGTGTTGAGCCCACGAGTTTTCTTATAGATCAGCAGCATCTTGATACCAAGTGCTGAAAAACATGCTGCAGGCAGAGTTAAACATTAACCAAATAATTAATGCATGTTCATTGCTTTGTACTTCGATCTGTAGATATTTGTTAGGAATATGTAAATGGTGTAGGCTCTAGAAACTGGAGTCTGGCACCTTGCTGGAAGTCCTTAAGCATCTGGAAGAACACAGCTGGAATTGCAACGCAGAAAAGTGAAATGATTGAAACAGTCAAGGGAGTAGTTGAAATCCATTTTGTCTGAGGAACTTGCTCAGGGAAAAAGTGTGGAATAGTTTTACTTACGTGTTTCGCGTTGTAGCCATGTTACAGTGATTATTTTTTCTTTCCACCTTCAGATGGTTGTTCTGAATATGTTTTCAATGATAAAGCTGTCACTCGATCTGCTTACGTATCTGAGCTTGAAAAAATAGGCATCCTTGTCAAAGTTAGGAATTGCCTCATTTTCCAGGTGAGCATGTAAGGTACTTCGTAAAGAAAACAAGTTTTGGAGATTATTTGATATCTATAACAGTTTCCTGTTCGTTGGTCAAGCTAGTTTTCTAGTTTGATAGATTTGGATAGTTTCAAGCCAATAAACTTTATCTTGACCTCATTAAAGAATTGTTAGACTGTGAAATGGAAATGTCAGACTGCATGTATTGGGAAGAAAGAAGCTGATCTGGATGAATGCTTTGATTCTTCGAAGGAAAAGATGTGGGTCTTTACTTTTAAATGTTTAGTGTTATAAATACAAAAAGATTGTCGCATCACATAACATTCTTATTAATCAAGATCTATGAAAACTGGTAACACTAAGTTAAGATTTAGGGATTGAAAATCTTACGGAGTTGCTATTTCAAAAGTATTTAATGATACAGGTCATAAATGTCATGCGTTTGTGATGAGTGCATTTCATGGGGTTGTCATCCTTAGATTTACTGAGCTGTGAATGTAGAATTCCCAATGAAGAACCAGGTGAGGCCTTGTGCCTGCCATAAAAATATAACAAAATGAGAAAACTTGCTTCATACAGTTTTCTGAAAATGGTAATTCCTTCAGGTCAGTGAAGATTTGAGGAGCTAATGCATGGACAAAAAGGGTGCGCCTGTTAACTGTGGGAGTTGCAGAGTCTTCCAGCATACTGACTTCAGTGGTTATCCTTTTGAAGTTGTTGTTGTTGAGGATTTTTCTTGTTAATTTATTTTTCATTGCAAGTGACTTTCAGTTCCTTTAAAGAGGCTGATGAGACTTAATTTTGTCTTTCTGATGCTGCTCACTGGTTGGTTTAGGTAGATTCATTTGCAGGTGTATTTCTTAGGTAGTATTTGATATCAAATTATTAGTGATGTGATGTGATTAGGTGGCATGGGGATAGTCCTTTTGTTACTGAGCTTTTCCTTGGGTTTGAATCTGCAAGTATATACTTCCATTTGTGCTAATCATTAAGATGCCAGGATATAAATCTGCATTGTGTGCTCCTAGAGAAGTTAATCATTATACTACATAATGATCTGCAGTGTTTTTTTTTTTTGTTGTTGTTGTTGTTTTTGCAATTTTGTTTTAGGGAACAGTAGAATCAATTGCAATGAAGAAGCCAAAAGAAAGAACTCAACTTTTTGAACAAATCAGTAATTCGTGGCAATATGCTGAGGAATACGCAAGAAAAAAGAAAAAAATGCAGCGAGCAGAAGAGGATGCACACTTTAATTATAACAAGAAAAAAAATGTTGCAGCAGAGCGCAAACAAGCAAAGGCGGAGAAAGAGGAGGCAGGTCACAGTTGCTACTTCTTTCTGTGTAATTTGCATCTTTTGTGAACTGAGATACTTCTTAGAAAAAAATACACTTTTTTCGTCTAGTCTTTCTTCAGTATACTGTTACATTTGTATTTCTCTATTCTTTTAAATATGTCCTTATAAAAACTAAATAAATGGAAGAGTAACTTAGCCAGTGTGCTTAATTCCAGGGTTGACAAAGATACGTGAGTTCTGATCAGCACACATTACTGGTGCATCAGCCTGCATCACTTCAGCCTTGAAATTAAACTGCTGGTGATTTTAAAAATCTTCTTTAAGCTAAAAATAAAATTCTCATGTTGGCAGGCAGAGCATTACCAGATGCTCCTCAAGGATCTGAATGAGGAGAGAATACAGCTACAGCTTTTCCAGCTTTATCACAACGAAAAAAACATTGACGTTCTGAAAACACGTTTGGATGAAAAGAATACGGAGGCTCGAATCAAGAAGGAGTCCCTTTCTACAGCAGAAGATGCATTTAGAGCCAAGAAAAAAGTGTTTGGTGCACTGAACAGAGACCAACAACGCACAGAAGGGGAAATGAGGTAGGTTTTCCAACCAAGTCTCTGATAGTTGAGTTAAAGCAGAGTCTGCGCTGGGAATTTCTTGGCAGCTGGGCATTGCCTGTTGAAGCTCCCAGTGCTATGGGAGTCAGCTTGTAGCATCAGTTAAGTAATAACTAGACATTGGTTTCACCCCACCCTTTCCAGCATTTTCAGTAATTTCATGATGTAAATTCTTGTTTACTGTGAGATTTCAGCATGTTATGCTTCATTTCTTAAGCTTCTGTTTTCAGTGGATATTTAAAAACAAAACCATCTGTGCGTGTGTAACCTTGCAGCTGGCAATTGGTTGCTGGTTTGCATGTTTGTCTGAGGTGTTTGTTTTGTTTTTTGTACCCTCAGGACTCTTCAAGCATCACTGATTCAGCAGAAAGCCCTCTATATAAAAGCAAAGGAAAACACTTCCTACCAAATCAAGAAAGTAGAAATGTCCAAAAGGTCTCTAAGGGACAAGGAGAAAGCCTGTGATAAGGGAAAACAGAATGTAAAAGAACTGGAGACAGAACTGCATGAAATTGAGAAGGCTTGGAGAGAATTCGAGAGGAAAGCTGAAGAGGAGATGCTGCGGAGAGCAGATGTTGAGCTGAGAGAAAGTCAGGTGAAGCGGGCGACCCCAAAACAAAGCACTGTTTACTAATGAGGTCTGAAATCTGCACTGATGACAAAGAAACTTTTTCACCAATAATCTGTGATTTCTAATGTTCTTCTTGCTGTTGAATTCAGACAAAACTAAAGTTTTAACTTTTATTTAGGGTTTCTTTAATCAGATAAATAGAATTGATGCTTGGCGTAGTGGGCCATCTCCTTTCTGGGAGAAGGGGAAGAAAAAGTCAGAGCTCCCGCAAGCCTTGAGGGAGGAACAGTTCTGGGAAACGTATCCAGGTTGCACAGGGAACGATAAATGTGCTGTTTGAGATTGGAGGTGGTATGCATCTCGGTGTGAAGTCCGTCTTCAGAAGAATTTGATGGAAACTTCAGAAGGGTTGTACGCAGGGCCTCTCCTCTGTGGGGTAGGGTTATAGGTACATAGAATTATCCATAGCTAGGCTGAGGGTTTTTGTTTGTTTTCCTTCCTTATAGAAGTTCAGAAGTTCAATGTGGAAGGGTAGGATAGAAAATATCCTGTAGGCTCTTGGGGCTGAGGGATTCATTTGGGGAAATAGCATGTCGCCGTGGTGCAGAAGTACATTTTTCAATTAGGAGAAAGAAATAGACAACAAAAATGCACACAAGGTTTCAAATTGTACGTCCCACCTACTGTGGGTCAGAATCCAAAGCTGAGACAGCTCGGTTGCGTTATTTTTGCGTTTATTTTTGTTTTCAGTAAAGTCATGTTTTAAGAAGCTATCTTTGCAATCATTTGCCCAGAAACCCTTCTAAAACCAAGTACTAACTTCTCTTCTCCACTGTCTCTTCCTTAAAATATTTTCTGATCAATTAGTGGAGAACCTGCAGGGTTGCTTATTTGATGTGTGAGTCTCCCTGTTCTGCACCTTGAACACATTTGTTATGCGTTCATAACTTTGTGGGGTTGCTTCACGTCCTGTTTCGTATGTTAGCCCTAAAATATAGATATGATAATATAGAAGTGCTGTAGCAGAATGGTATAATGATAAGTCCAAAACATGCACTAATTTTGGACTGTGCAAAGACTTTGTTTTAACTTTAATGTTCACTGTAAAGTACTGTCAACTTCATAAGCTTTCCTGGAAAATGGGAATCTTGAGAAGTCTGAACAGTTCCTGCCTGTGGTCTTACTTAAGGGTGAGCTCTGGACAGAATCTTCCTCTGATAGAATATAATTGCTGATAATGGAATGAATAGCTGGAAAGGTCTGCGGCAAAATTCAGTGTCTTTAATGATATGAATTTTGTAAGGTAGGTAGTTATTGGGGATGTAAAACCATGAGTCTTTTCATTTTCAGTGTAGTGATTTTATTCTTTGTTCTTTGTCCAGTTGGAGCGCTATAAAGAGCTGAAGGAAATAGCAAGAAGGAAAGTAGCCACACTAACCCAGCAGCTAGGTAAACTTCGTTGGGAGCAGAAAGGAGACCAAGAGAGGATGAAACTTAATCGAAGGAAGAAAAAAGAAGTTCAGGTATTTGTATGAAGCTGGAGTTATGTTTAAAGGAGAAAAAATGTTCCGTTTCTGTACCTCTGCCTCTGGTAGGAATGCCTGCACAGATGTGTCAAATGCTCTGACACAAATACTTAGCAAAGGAGATAAATTGCAAGTGTTCATGGAGTTCTCAAGCTGCAACAGGTTTAGCAAAATGACTTCTAAACTTCTTCAGACAATGGCTGCATGGGTCCACGCTAAGGATTTGGTTTGGAACACTCTGACTGCAGCACCTGACAGTTACTCAGAACATGCCCCTAACTCTAATGGCTTCCTGGCATTAAAAGTGTAGTTCTTCTTTTGAGGTTTCCTCCCACTGTTTATCTGTATGACTCTCACCCCCTTCTGAGGTTCATTTTGACAACAGTTTGGAGGGGTGGAGGGGGGGCAGGAAGAGCGGGAGAGAAAATCACGGTGACCACAGTGGTACTGCAGCTCAGAGCGAGTGTTTGTGAATATAGATCCCTGCTGTCGCTGTGTTTTGACGCGCATCATTGCGCAGTCAAAGGTGTGACAGTAGAATGCCTACATTTCTCAGTGTGACTGCGTTACTGTGCCTGACGTGCTCTCTTAGAAAAATTATTTCTAAACTAATTGTTCAGCTCTGTATGGTGCTTCCAGAAGCTCAGCTGGTGATCTTCCTTTTGGTAGGATGCTTGCCCTATTACGTGTTTGTATAACTTTTTCCAGCTGTGCTAACACTGCAGCATGCATTTCTTTCCCATTTAGTTGTGGAGTCAAGGTTTGGAGGAGACTGTGTTCTGAAAAATTAAATCCGCTGGATGAGACATTGCCAGTTCTGGAAGTCCTAATGTCCAGTTGTTCTAGATATAAACTTGCTTGGAGAGAAAAATCAATATTTTACTTGATAACTGTGAGGGTGTGAAGTCATCCTTGCCGCCACATTGAAGTTAGTGTCTGTACATCCTTTTTGCTGTTGGTATGACGCTACTTTTTCCCATTGAAGTACTACTTACCAGAAGAAACTGTTTACTAACTAGAGGTGAAATCAGTCCCATTCCGCGTGCTTCTGAAACTCCACAAGTCATTTTAGTGCTGAGAAGGAAGTAAGGGCTACAGAGAGCTGACCAAATGCATGTCTGACTGCTCAGAGCTGGCATCATTCATCTGTGCTGTTGGCAGCCGATGGTCCCTCCCCACAATTCAGTGTGCATGCGGCCTCATCAAGCATCCTCTGGTACGAGAAAGATAGTGGCAGCCGGGTACAGGCTCACAGGGGTTGGAGCACCTGGCGTATGGGGAAAGGCTGGGGGAGCTGTGGTTCTGGAGAAGGAAAAGCAAAGAGGAAACCTCGCAGCTGTCTGCAGCTACCTCGTAGGAGGGTATGAGTGAAATAGTCATTCCTTTCCTGGAGGTGCACAGGGAGAGGATGGGATACAACAGGCACAGCTGCAATGTGGGAAGTTCTGAATAAACGTTGAGTAAAGTGTTCCATGCTACGAGCAGTCAGTGACACGGGTGTGCAGGGAGGCTGCGGGCTCTCCGTCCCTGGAGAGTCAGGATGAGGCCTCTGACAACCCCACGGGTGACTTCCCTTTGCACTGACTGGTGAACTGGGCGAGCTCCAGAGGCCCCTCCCAGACTATTGCTCTGTAGTGCAGTAACAGCTGAGGAGTGTCAGGTGTATGACATTCCAATCGAAATAAGATGGAACTCAGTGCTTCGGTATTTGTCCAGCAGTCCTCTTCCCTCCTTCAGATGGAGATAGCAGACCATCATTAGTGTGCACTGCTGGAAAATGTTGCTCCAAAAGACAGTGAGGGGCAGAAAGAGGCAGATAGATTTAAAATTAGAGATAATAGACACATGTAACAAGTTTTGAAACAAAGCAATAGGTCTGGAGAATGTCAGAAGTTGACTTACACTGTGTAAGTCACTAAATTCTTTTTCTTTCACTTGCTGTAGTTTATGTATTTTTGTTCAGTTTGAGTAATTGAAAAGACTCATTTCATTGTTGGTTTAGTGTTGCTACTGCAGTGCTTTTAGGTTGGAACATCCATGTCAGCTTCATGTGCTCTTCTTAGGATAAAGATTTTATTAATCTTCTGCAAAGAAAAGCACCTTTGTTTTTTATTATTTAAAACCTGTAATTCATTAACACCGTGTTTAAAATTGTTTCATCTGGTGGTGTCATGATTCTTTGTGCTGAAGAGGCTTTCATGAAAATTTTTATATCCTTTGTAAGGTAAAATGATTCTGTTGTTTGTGGTGCAGCTCGTCTAATGTTGAAAAAAATATGCTATTTCTTCAGCATGAAGTACTTACAAGGGTGCAAATACATGTCAGTGCTAATCTGGACTAAGAGCTTTGTGTCTTGCTGTAAAAAAAAAATTAACATTTTCATTTGTTTGTTACCACATTCTGTTTGTGATTGCATAGGAAACCATTAAACAGACTGTGGAACAGATAGAAGACTATAAAAAACGAATGGAGAAGTTGGAAGAATACATCAGGATATGCACGTATGTTTAAAAATCAAAAGCTAATTAGATTTCTTGTATATTATGTATTTTCAAGTTTCTGTGGTGTTAGCATTTCCGTTTCTTCAGCTGTCAAAGCAGGATGTGTGGTGACTCGTGCACGTGTTGTCTGAAACAGCTTTATAACTGCCTCTGTTTTCTTGCGGGCTCTGTCACTATGGGTAGGGGTTGGGGCTGTTAGCGTACAAATTCGTAGTGTTAGAACAGAGCAGTTCTGTAGGTGCTTCAGAACTGTAGGGGCTGAAGTGCATCAGTTTTGCATGAGGATTTTCAGGCCTTCTTAGTTGTACAGGCCGAGAGCTTTTATTAATGGCAGATAAAGCAGTGTAGTCTCATGTGACTCGCAGCCATAACTCTCACTGAAACTCAATTTTGAAACCTTGGAAGTAGTTTATGCTATAGAATGCAGCTCAGTCAGCGACTGCTTGTCCAAGAGATTCCAAAAATCTCTTTTATAATCTGTGACCATAGAAGGATTTTAAAAAGTAAATTGCTTTCCGATTTTTGCTTTGGTTCAAAGTGAGTCCTTGGCAGAGAAGAAACAGCAGGAGGAAATGCTAACTAAGGAAATGGAAAGTTCAAGAATCCGAATAGCTGAAGTGAATGAAGAACTGAACAAAATAGTTGGGGAACTGCAGAATGCCAGGATCGATTACCACGAGGGAAAGCGTCAGCAAATGAGGGCGGAGATCCTCGAAAGCCTCAAGAGGCTGTATCCAGATTCTGTGGTAATTGAATGACCTCACTTACATGCCTTATTTCAGAGCTAGAATGGAGAGCTCTGCTTTAGACAGAGTAAGCAGCTGGAGTGAATGGGACTGGCGTGGCTGGTTCAAGCTTTCAGCCTGCTGAAGTGCGCCTGGCAAAATGGTGTTACTGAAAGAGTGGTGGCATGCACTAGTGTTGTTTTTCCGAGATTCTAGGAACAGACAGGCTACTGCTTGCATCAAAAAACAGTTTTGATCTCTTGTGTGCTTTTTGTGAAGTGTTTTGTTTTCTTCTCTCTATTCCAAACCACGTTTTTGACATGCTTGTGTTGAACAAACGAACGGGAAGGTTAGCTGTGCATCTGCTTATCCCAGGAGGAATACTCAGGTGCATGAGATCTTTATGTTCCCATGTGGTTTGTTTTTACTAGCACATTCCATGCTGCACTTAAATTACTCTTCAGTAATTTTAGCATTTTGCGTTGATTGCTTTATGATGCACGTTTGCACCATTTTACAGACGCTTTTAAAGATGCTTATTTTGATGTTATCGCTTGGAGTTGTTTCCAGTCCTTAGTAAATCTGATCAACTGGATAGTCGGTCTCTGAGTATGTTCCAGTACATGCATACTCATTTGAGATGTACAGTCTAGGAAGCCCATTTTGAAAAAAATGTTTAGAAGGTGACATCTCTGCTTCCTAATGCTACTATCAAAACATGAAATATATATATTTTTTCAGTTGTGCTTTGCTTATTCGCCTTTGGCAGAGCCTCCTCAAGATGTGGCAAGTGTCTGATGATGGTATTTTTTCAAGGGATTAAGAAATTTATTTGTCAACTCTGCTTTACTTTTTTTTTTTTATCCATGTTCACAAGGTATCCCCCCCCACAAAAAAAAAAAAATCAAAAGCATGATTGCATATCTCTTTTTGCTTGCTCTTAGCAGTGAATCCCTGTATGACAGGAATTGGACCCCATCGTTCTGGCCTAGGGGAGGTCTGGTGCTCAGGATGCTCTCTGTCATTTTCCTTCAGGGGCTGCAAACTTCAGAGCGCTCACCAGTGTGAAGGCTTCAACCAAATGAAAACTGGAGAAGTTGAAACATCAGCATGTAAGGCATCAGAGTAGCTTTTGACACTCTGCTGCCTACACTCTGATGTTAGGAATTCCAGATTACTGGACACAGTCCACATTGGAGCCTCAGGATGAAGGGATCATGACCGGTTTCCTCTTCTGGTAGTGCACTGAACCCTCAGTCAGAACTGGGATTGGCTGTATGTGCTCCCGAAGGATCTTCAGTTCTATTTCTCTAATTTTAGGTACAGTTGACCTTTGCTGCTTGTAGGATTTGGTGTCAGTTGAATTCATAGGTAAAAAATAGGATTGGCTTGCTGCCTCTGAATGTTCAGTTCTTAAATCCACGTTACATTTTCTGTTCTTCTGTCGATTCTTGTAACAGTTGGTGAGCATTCCAAGCACTGGAGTGGCCGCGCAGAGCGGTATGGGTGCTGCTGTGTGACTGCCATGAATGCCGTTCCATGGATTTGACTGGTTAACAAAGTGAAGCTTGCCGCTGATTGCAGTTTTTACAATTTAATTTCCAAAATGTCATTCCTGCATTGGTACATCGGCAGGGTTACTACTTTTACAGGTTGGGTTGGACTGCTGATATTTATTCCCACAGAAATCTGGAATTCCACCTGGACTTAAATGCGTCTGAAAGTATTTACATCCTCTGCATGGTTTTGAATGGCTGAAACATCATGTGTCTGAGCTGCAGATTGAAACATCCAAGTGGATGGCACAGTGTGAGGAAGAAACTACGTAAAGACCTTTGTGGTGTGGGCTGGTGTCCTTACTAACACTGGTTTTGTTTCAGAAAATGGAAAGCACTTCCCAGGGGCAGAAGAGCACATCTACTGCAAATGCTGTCAATTGTTTTATGGCATGAGATAATACTGTGGATGATCTGTCACATAAAGCTCCTTACCAGTCTTTCTGTTCTCATGTGTTGATAACCATGAAATCATAGATACAGAAGAAAAGACCAATAGTTGTGCATGAACAAGCAGAAGAACTGTTCTTCAGTGAAATTACAGATTGTAATGTTCAGAATGTGCATTAGTGAGTGGTTTTAATCGTTCAGGGAAAGCTCAACTGTATCTAAAATTACAGAAATAGAACTGAAGATCTTTAGGGAGCATATACAGCAAAGAAATAAAGTTCTAGGATCCGATTACGGGTGGGAACTGCTACTGAAGGAGAGTGAAAATGAATGTACAGCAAAACGTGAAAGAATACTTCTACTTTGTAACTGATTTTTGGTGGTAGGTGTTTGTTTGTTGTATCACAGTGATACCTGATCATACTTGCATCTGATCATACTTTTTTTTCTTTTATGGTTTGATTTGATCTGCAGCAAATCATCTGTGTTTATTGCCATTTAGGTTTACTGCCATTCTGCAGAATTAGTACACTCTTGGAATTCATTTTGTCTGTGGAGGCTGTGTCTCAATATGAGGCGAAATAGGCTTGATCATAACTGCACAGTACAAGCAGATACTTCTTTTTTTTTTTTTTTTTAGTTAAAACTGCAGTAGGCAGCAGCACCTTTCTTGCTATCATTTTCAGTTAACTGTTCTATTTGCTCAGGACCTTCCCATCAGCCAAAGATCTTACCGTGTTAGGTACTCCTGCAAAAGTGATGCTTAGCCCATTTTACTGCTCTCATTCCATCATTCTTCTCAAAGTGTGTGCTAAAGATTCCAGGTAAGGCACTGACACATGTAACTGTCACCTTAGGGAAGAACTAAATCCCTTCAGATTTTGAAGGCATGCTTTGCTGTTTGGCCTAGAGACTGCTACAATTTTTATTTTTCTGTCATTCAGCCGTTGTGAGAGTGCAGATGGTAGACATGTAACACATTTTCCTTTTGCTACTTCGGAATCTTGAATGCAGAAATGCTATTCAATATCTAAAATTACATTTCTCTTTATTTTTTAATCTTCAGTTTGGAAGATTGCTTGACTTGTGCCATCCTATTCATAAAAAATACCAGCTTGCTGTTACCAAAGTATTCAGCAAATACATGACTGCTATAGTTGTTGCCACTGAAAAAACAGCAAGGGATTGCATTCAGTTCCTAAAACAAGAACGAGCTGAACCTGAAACTTTCCTTGCTTTGGATTACCTTGATGTAAGTTTATTTGTTTATTTTTATTTTTTTTCGTCATCAGCTAGTTAATACACTTGTACATCTTAATACTGGCTCATTTAAGCTAACAGGCTTAAGTGCTAAGGCAAAGCAAACATGACTTGAGAGCTGCTGTATAGCTCAAGAAATTTCATGCCGTTCGTGACATTCAGAGCTGCCTTCTGCCTGTGTATCTACAGGTTTTTTGCCTTTGGAAAAAGTATGGCAGACCAGCTGAGGTTAGAAGGGACCTCTGGATGTCATCTTGTACAACTACCCTGCTCAAGCAGGGCCACCTAGAGCAGGTTGCCCAGGACCTGGTCCAGATGGCTTCTTCCAAGGATGGAGACTCCACAGCCTCTCTGGACAGCCTGCTTGATTGCACAGTCACACTCACATAAAGAACCCTTTTCTGATGTTCAGATGAAACCTCCCCTGCTCCAGTTTGTACCCATTGCCTCTTGCTCTGTCACTGGGCCCCACTGAAAAAAAGCCTGACTGTTCTTTGTACCTTCCCTTCAGGTATTCGTGCACACTGGTGACATACCCATGGGCCTTTTCTTCTGCAGACTAAACAAGCCCAGGTGTTTCAGCATTTCCTCCCGGGGAGGTGCTGCAGTCCCTTCAACCATGTTAGCAGCCCTTAGCTGCACTCTGTTCAGCAGCTCCATGTCTCTCTTCCACTGGGGAGCCCAGGCCTGGGGGCACAGTACTCCAGTACTCCCCTCAGCAATGCTCAGGAGAGTGGAGGGATCAGCTGCCTCGACCTGCTGGCAGCACTGCTCCCAGTTCAGCCTAGGGTACCATTAGCCTTCCTCACTCCAAGGGCATGCTGCTGGCTCACATTCAGCTTGGTGTGTGTCAGGACGCCAGGTCTTTTGCTGCCAGGCTGCTTTCCACCATGTCAGCCCACTGTATATACTGGTGCCTGGGGTTATTCCTTCCCAGGGGCAGGACTTAGCACATCTGTTTGCTGAACTTCTTGGAGATCTTAACTGCCCAGTTCTCCAGCCTGTCCAGGTCCATCTAGATGGCAACATGACCTCTGATCCATCAGCCACTCCTCTCAGTTCTCTGCCATCTGAAAACTTGGTGAGGGTGCACTTGTCCCCATCATCCTGATCATCAGTGAAGTTGTTCAACAGGTCTGGATGCCGTAGTGAGCCCTGGGATCCACCGCTGGTTGGTGGCCTCAGACTGGGCTTCATGCCACTGATATACCCGTCTCTGAGCCTGGCAGTTCAGACAGTTTTCAGTCCACCTCACTGTCTGCTCAGCCAGGCCATACATCAATGGCTTGTCATGTTCTTCTCATGTCCTCAGGCACGTCTTCCAGTCACTGTGATCATTCAGAGATTGTTAGCAGTGGCCTTGCAGTGGCATCAGCCAGCTCCCTCAGCACTTGTGGTTGCATCCCTTCAGGGTCTCTGGACTTCTTCGTGTCCAGTTTGCTTTGGCATTTCCTGACCTGATCCTCTTCCACAAAGGGTACATCTTCCTTGCTGCAGCCTTCCTCGCTGGTGTCTGGGACCTGCCATTCCTGAAGGTCAGTCTTGCTAGTGAAGACTAGCAAGGTGAAGGAGGTATTCTCCGTATGCTGTGTCACCAGGTCCCATGCATCATTCAGCAGCAGGCCTGCATTTTCCTTCATCTTCCTTTTGTCATATTTTCGCTTACAGAAGCCCTTCCTAGGACATCCCTGGCCAGATGCAGTTCCATTTGGACTTTGGCTTTCCTAACCCTGTATCTGCATGCTTGTCCAGTGCCTCTTTTCCTGCCAGGTTACCTGTCCCTTCTTCCATCATCTGTACATTTCCTTTCTCTCACGTTTTTTTTGCCAGTAACATCTTGTTCTTCCGTGCAGGCCTCCGGGCATTTTTTGCTTGCCTTACTGCTCGTTAGTACGGACCACTCTTGGAGAAGAGAATCTTTGAACATCAGCCAGCATTTGGGCCACTCTTGCATCCAGGGCCTTGTCCCTTAGGACTCTTCCAGACAGATCCTTGAAGGGACCAGAGTCTGCTCTCTTGAAGTCAGGCATCATGAGCTTGCCTTTTGCTCAGCTCTCTTCTCTCAGGATGCTGAACTCTCTTATCCCATGACCATTGCAGCCAAGGTCGCCTTCAACCTTCAGATCCCCAGGGAGCCTCTCCCAGCTGGTGGGCATGAGGTCCAGCAAAGCACCTCTCCTCACAGGCTCTCTATCCCTTGGGTAAGGATGTTGTCAGCGATCTGCAGGAGCCTCCTGGATTACGTATGTCCTCCTGTGGTGTTCCTTGAGCGGATAATGCCCTGACCCGCTTTGCCTTCCTGGTCAAGTGCCTGCTGCAAACACCCACCACAATGTAATCCATTCTTTTTTTTTATGTCCTTACTCAAGCTCCCTGTTGGCTCATTCATCCCCAGGCAGAGCTTTGTGCAGTGCAGCTGTTCCCTCACGTGCAGGGCAATTCCACCTCATTTTCACAGCCCATCCTTCCTGAAGAGCCTGCATCCCATCGCAACCCTCCAGTCATGGGAGCCATCCCACCATGTCTGCATGATCCCAGCAAGGCTGTAGGCCTGCAGCTGCATACAAATCTCTGACTCACCGTGTTTGTTCCTTGTGCTGCATGCCTGAGTGTGTGTGCACTTTGTGCACAGTTAAATAGGTTTTACAGGTGTCAGGGCTGTACTGCACACATGAAAAACATGTTTCTGATCTTGTAGCAATTTTTACACCCATTCTGTTGATTTGTGCCTCCTGTCTCCAGACCGTAGAGATTTGGGTATGGTGTGCTATTTCAACATGAATTTTAAACACTGCAACTTTGCTTTACAGGTCAAGCCCATCAACGAGAGGTTAAGAGAGATAAAAGGAGCTAAAATGCTGGTGGATGTTATACAAACTCCTTTCGCTCCCCTGAAAAAAGTGATTCAGTTTGTGTGTGGGAATGGCTTGGTCTGTGAAACGCTTAAAGAAGCAAGGCAAATAGCATTTGAAGGACCAGTGAGGTTGAAAGTAAGAAGCTGGACTTGGTTGCATGTGTTATGTATTTGATGCCATTTAAATAATCCTGCTATAAGCATCCCACGAAATACTGCGGACAAACACCAAAATGACACAGTGCTGTCCAGTCTATTCCCACACAAAGCATTAGATACTACACGTGCGTATATTTTCCTCTGTGTGGTACATATAAGTGACTTCCTGGGAAAGGAGACAAATCAGAAAAGATTGTTACAGGAAGCGTCCAGACGTGTTTCTTGCCATGGTCCTCTACTGGAGAAAGGAGGGATGGGGAAGAGGGATAATCCCGTTCTTGAAATTATCCTATTTGTAAATACAAACATTATATTGCTAGCTTTCCTGTGAATAAATGCTTTAAAATAATCTTTAAAAAATCTGACAGTCTCCTAGACAGGTGCAGATAAAGACTGTAGACAGATGGGACAGCTTCTCTGTCTCTTCCTGCCGGTTATTGTTCTAGCCATATCTATTTCTGTCCTTGTACAGCACTTTTATGCACTTACTAAACCTTTTAAAAGTCTTGGTTAAACCGGCTTTAAGTTGATGGTGAGTGTTTCCTCAGTTTTCTAAATACAAGGAAATGATAGCATTTAATTTGTTGTAGTGGTATCAAAATGTGGCTTGTGCCAAGAAAGTGCAGGCTCTTTTGTGGCTGTGTGATCTCAGAGGTCTTTTCAAACCGTAATGGTTCTTTGATTCTGTGATTCTGTGGTTCTATGTTAGCAGGTTTGGAAGAGGGGAAAAAATACGGAGTCCAACTAATGTATGTTTGTCGCTTGTTTAACTACCCTATTTTTGTGCCCTAGTTCACGGGGTGTTTTGGCTGCTTCGTGTTAAGAAAATTTTTTATGTATTTGCTTTCAGACAGTGGCACTCGATGGAACTTTATTTTCAAAATCTGGAGTGATTTCTGGAGGATCAAGTGATTTAAGATTTAAAGCTAGAGTTTGGGATGATAAAGAAATGAATAAAATGAAGGAGAGAAGAGATGCATTGATCACTGAGTTGAAGGTAGGCAAGGCACAGAGGTGCATCTAATTTAATTTAGCTGTGGGAGAGACGGAGGTGGTGCTTGAATCTTCCAGAAGCAGTGAACAGGAGATAGTAGTTGTTTATACTCTTCTAGTTTTTGGTAGTGTCCTGTGGGCCAGCTGGTGGGTTGGTTCACATATCACAGGGGTGGAGCAGCAGGCCAATGTTACTTCAAGGAACAAGAACTGTGCTTCAGAGAACCTGAAGGCGTTTAGCAAAAAAGTCAGTACCTCCTGCCAACACAAAAATATTTGCACAGACCACAACCTGTCAGTATAAAATGATTTGCGACACCTCTAGTTACCTGGGGCTGGTGGTGGGGAGAGTAGGAATTGGGCAGTGTCTGCTTTCTTTTGAGAAGTACATCTGTGCCAAATGACTACTGGGTATGACCAGTGCCATCAGCATTTATCTTGAACATGGCCCGTGTCACTGAGGCCAGCCTTACATAGCGCATGAATCTGAAAACCAAGGTTTTACATTTCCAGATAAGTCATGTTTTGCTTTAAATGCTTTTTCACTTCTCCCATTGTAATATTTTTCTAGGACTTGATGAAGATCAAACGTAAGGAGACTGATTTGAATCAGTTGCAAGCTCAGTGCCATGGAGTTCAGACGCGACTCAAATATTCACAGACTGAATTAGAGCTTATTAAAAAGAAACATCTTCCTAATCTCTACATGGTGTAGTACTAAGACTTTGTAATTTTCACGCTTAACCATTGTATTTTTATTTGACCTAAGCTGTAATTACCAGGGACGTAAGTACAACTCTGTTAGGTAGCCTTTTTACTTCTGTTTGTTTTACATGCAGCAGTTGTGACTGGAGAATTGCTAAAACATATTTTTTTTAATTACAACATAATTTAAATGAAGCTTTTTCTAAATTAGTTATTAAATTAATTTGAATTTCTGCTAAGTTTGGTCTATCATTTAGTAATCTGGATCAGAAATGTGTTTCTAGAATGTTGACCATCCTGTTAAGAAAAGTGACCATCTTTTTCCCTTCTATCTAGGAAAAATCGAAGCTGGAGAGTGAACTAGTAAATATTGAGTCTCAGCATGATATGATGAATGAAGGGGTGGTACAAAGGAAAGAAAAAATGGAGGAATTTCAGAAGCAAATCAACGAGGTAGGTTCTTCTGTCACAGTCAGGACAGCTTACGTTGTTACACTGCAGACACTTCTTTCTGTTCCACCAGGAGAGAGGTTTTGCTCAGCCCATTGCTTTTGTTAGTACGTCCTGTATAATCGGGAAATGAGAGATTCTGTAGCAGTATTTTTNTGTTTTTTTTTTTTTTTTTTTTTTTTTTTTGCTGCGGCTCCACTGTAAGTGGGAGGTGGCAGTTAATGTTTATGAGTCACTTGAAAGGATTAAAACAAAGAACTGAGCTACATCAAGAAACCTGCTGTAGCTCATTGGCGTCTTCTCTGCCATGTAGCTTTCTTCAGCTAAGTGGGAACCACAGACAAAACTAGGGAAGATGGTTATACTGTAATCATTTTAATTGCCTTTATAATGACCAGGTGCTGGCAGGAAGAGCTTCGAAGGAAATTACATTTTGCAGATCATACAGCTTCTATTTGGCACTTGGACTGAAGGCGTTATTTGAAAACATCGAGTACAGATTTAGTAGTTCGGCTTCTTTCCTTAAAACAGCATGAAAGCCTAGCCTGTAACAGGAGATGATTGCCTAAATGTTTCACTTCTGTGAGCTGAAAAATAGCAGAAACATTTTTGCTCCTTTTCTATTTATCCAAAGGCTGAAGATGCTGTTTTCCAGGAGTTCTGTGAAGAAATTGGCATAGAAAATATACGTGTGTATGAACGAGAACATGTGAGACAACAGGAGGAGATCGATAGGAGAAGGTGATACTTGGGATAAAAATGTAAAAAAAAGTGGAGTGCATTAGAGTGGGCACGCTAGCAGATGAGTAACTCCATCACAGAAAATACCATAAAAACCAAAAAGACCTGGAAAATGTTATATTGCCATTGCAAGAATTACTTAGCAGTTGCACTGTGATTGTTTAGGCTTATTAGACAGTTGCAGCCAGTGACATTTTGCAACAAACTTGAAGGTAAGATGTATTATTTTGGTAGTACTATTGTAGAAAAATAAAGCAAAGTTTTCTAAAATCCACGTTGAGAAATGGCAGCTGAGGACAATATGAAGGCTTGCTCACGGCCAGAAACCTTCAGGGAGAGCTGGATGTAAGATGCAGTGGTTCCGCACAGGAACGTACTAGTAAGGAAAATGGCATCTTAATTTTCTCACAGACAACCTTCAACTGGTGTTTCGCTCAGAAAAGAATGAGGACATGAAAGTGAATGTGCTACTCGTGGCCTGGGTATTTCCAGGCAGTGCACTTCCTGACATTCCTGCTAGAAAAGGCACCTTTTTTACATGACCGGTGCGATACCTAGCGCTGAACTGCATTTTCTTTCCAGCAGTACCTTCAGCTACCAAGCGACCCTCTGCATGGCTTCAGAAATTTGGCCAAATGTGTATGTTTGGCTAGGGCTGTGCAGCACATTCTGTGGAAGTTTCAGAATGTGAAGAGGCTTCTACCATCGTGCCCCTAGAAACACACAGAGGTCTCAATTAAGAGATGGTGAGCATGGCTGAAGATGGCCTAAAAAGCTCTGGTCCCATGCTCACTAAGTGCTGCCTCCCAGCTGCGACAGGTTCCTTGTCATCCTCAGAGAAGTGTCCGTGCCTGCTGGCGAGGAGGCTTGCTCCTAAGGCTGAGCAGGGAGAGCGGGCACTGGATAGGCACACAGCTTTACTGAGCCTTTTGCCCAGCTCACATCTTTGTCGCTTACAGATACGTCCCTCATACTGAGGTGCAGGAACCTTTGTAACGTATCCGTTGAAGAATTAACGCTGGGTTTTTGTAAGTTCCCGAATATCCTTAGGATTTGGTGTGGTGGAATCAGTGACCCAAACCTATGCAAATTTATGTGATCAGGTAGAAGATTTAAAAAAAAAAAAAAAAAAAAAGTTATCTAAATAGTAGAAGTTGAAAATGTACCTTTTAATAACTTCAAACCACAGTTAGTAGCTTACTGTGTAAGCGTTGGCCTGAAATACTGCACTTTGACTAGAATGGAGTTTGAAAGTCAGAAGACACGACTGAGTGTTCAGCTGGAATACAGCCGCGATCGCCTGCAGAAACTAACAGACGCAGTCAGCCAGCTGAGGGAAGCCACTCGCAGAGACGAGTCTGAGATCACTGGGCTGCAGAAGGTAACTGCAGAGTGTGTATGGAACACAGCTGGAGCTGCAAGGAGGGAGCACTGAATCACCATTTTAAACACAGCTAATTCTGTTGGGTAGTTCTTCTAGGGCTACAAATTCTGTTGTTAAGTGTGCTGTACAAGTATAGCAGATGGGATCCTTTTTGTGGGGCTTCTGCAATAGCTGAGGAAAAGAGAGTAGGCTACAGATTGCGGGAGTCCTAGTGTCCTTGCCTTGTTTGAGGGTGTTAGAGGTGAGTCTGGTACAGGCACAAATCTGGAGCTGGCCACGCCAGTGTACATAGAACACCTGGATCCTCTGGTGTGTAAGAGGGGCTTCTCTCACAGTGCCCCTCAGACTCAGAGCTGCAGTGCATCTGAAAGTATTGTAGCAGGTTTAAACTGCAGCTCTCCATGTAACTCTTCGTATACCAAAGGTCTTCTGTTAAAAGGCTAAAATCAATCTTTTTGTTAAAGGTTAAAAATGTAAATATTTTCTGTGCAGGATGAGGAAAAGCATCTGAAAAGGGTGAATGAAATTGTGGAGGAGGAGCAACATCTTAAGGAGAGACTGAGTGCTCAGAAATCTGAGGTTATGAAAACCCAAAGTGAAGTTGAGGAGCTCAGAAGAACGGTGCTGACCCTCAGTAGGTAATTACTAACTGTGCTCCTGGAGAAACGATCCGTGTGATAACCTTGAGAAGAGTTCTAGTGATCAGATGTTTGAATTTCTCATGCTCTGTTTTCTTGTGAACGACCATTAGAGACATGGCAACTTTTTCCTTCTGACTCTTTGAAGTGCTGGACACCTCAAACTAACACTAATTTTAGGTCAAGTGTCAGAATTCTGACCGTACTACCACAGAGCTGAGCTAGTGCAGGAGAGCAGGGCTTCAGTGTGCGCGCTGGAAGAGCGTGTGGTTCCCATGTCCAGCTCGGTGCTTCCAGGGCACGAAGGCAGTGGACGAATGTCAGTGCCCGTGTTGGTTACCTTTGCTGAGGATTACAGGGGCAACTGTTTTTCGTGCTGTGTGACTGCAGAAGTTATGGGCGGTGATGCTGCTGCTCTTCAGTGGGTGTGTGCCTTTTGTGTATGCAGGGAAGCTGCAAAATTACAGAAGGAAGCTGCAGCTATAGAAACCTCTCTGGAAGAGAAAAGATTGCGAAGACATAATCTGCTTCTAGAGTGCAAGGTGGAGGATGTGAAAATACGTCTCCTGTCTGGATCATTCGATGACATCAGTGAAGTAGAGGTACTTAAAATATTTGTGTAAGATGGGTGCCATGGAGCAGTTATCTAGTCTTGAATTTAACGGTATTTTTTCCTTACAGGGCTGCTTGTTTTAAATAATAATGCTCAAATAAATTAATTGGTTTTGTGTGATCAGGCCCCATCCATTCAAAAGAAGGACAGAAGTGCAGTTTGCAGGTGTATTTGCATGTGCTTAAAATGTATTCCCACACAGCCCGTAAAACTGCCGTGGCACAGAGCGGGACGAAGGGTATTGCAGGCACACGGGTGGGAGGGCACGCAGGGAGCAAGTCAACCACAGACAAATAGCTTCAAACAGAAATTGGCAGATGTTTTCATCTTCTTACACAAGGTGCATTACAGGATCCTGACTCCATTTTGGGTAGGGGAGGAGCAGTGGGAGAAGTTTACCTCATACCCTGTTACCTCTCTCTTCTTCTTCTGTCCTTTCCATGCGCTGTGTAAATGGTTTGAAAGCTCACTGCTCCGTGTTGCTGAGCTGCAGTGTCCCTTTCACTTACAGCTAGGAACGGAAGCGGAAGGCACTCAGGTTACAGGTGTCTATGAGAGGGAAGAGGCGATCCAGATAGACTACAGCGGCCTGCCAAACAACCTGAGGGTAATCTCGTGTCTTAAATCAACACGGGTTGAGGGCTTTTTTATGTAAATTATTTTATTTGTTGAAGTTATTTATTTATTCCTCACCCTAGCCTTTAAATGAAACATTTTAAAAACACTGGTAAGCCAAAATGTGTTTGTGTTATTTTGGTTTTACAGCCATACGTGGCACGAAAATATGGAATTTTTAGATAGGTCAGATAACTGTTACTAAATTGAATGAAAGGTTTACCTGAGCTATAAGGAATTTGAACTTGTCTCCAGAAAAATCTTCAGGAACCCATCTTGAAGGGTTTTCTCCACAAATCGAGTAATGAAGCCAGCTAGTCTTCCTCCTGTGTTGTATTTTACGATGGATTGCTAGGCTGAAGAGAGGCTGGTTGTCTTTAAAGGTCTTGTAGAACAGTGCTCAGCACCTGTGAAAATGAGTCAGAGAACCAGGACCCTGAGTAGAGGGGTTTTAGAGGTTCTTTTTAGTTACGTTCATATGAGTGGGATGCTTCTCCAGAAACCACGACTGCTTGTTTTATACGTTGAAATGTCTTGGCCTACCAACAAATGTTATATGACTCTTTTGTTTTGTCTTTATTTCTGTAGGACCTGGAGTCTGATAAAGAGATAGAGGCTCAGCTGAACCAGATGGAGCACGAAATAAAATCTAAAGAGAGCACTTTAATGAAGACAGCTGTTCCAAACATGAGGGCAGGAGAGAAGTTACAGCTGGCTCGGGACAAGTTCCAAGAATCGATGGACGGTAACTCTGGGTCTTATTTCTGTCCTTAGTGACTGTGAGAGTTGTTGCCCTAACTGAAAAGCCCTTCCCTGGGGTTGGTCCCGCTGGTCTTGCTTCTCTCGGGTATTAAGGTATTTCTTGTGCTTCAGTGTTTATCCTCAGCTGTCCTTTTAACACTGCATAAGCAATTTATTAACATACGCTGCAGGATTTTCTTGAAATGCAGTTGGCAGGATTAGCCACGAGTCACTTCGCACAAGCCATTACAAGCAATTTCTTGGCCGAATGACAACATAAAGTATTTTTACTTGGTTTTTTAGAATGGCTGACTTTAATTGCAAAATTCTTTTAATTTTTCTTAATTAAAAGCTTGTCCAGAACCTCAGACAAAAACACTACTGTGAAATTACTGGTGTCCCCAAAGGGCATTGCAGACATTAAGATAATACCAAGTCCAAGGAGTTCTGAACCTGTACCCAGGAAGAGCTGGTGCTGCCTAAGGCCTCCCAGCCTACAGAAACAACTAGAGGGAAAAATTCTGTTTGTTGCTGCTCATTTGTCTGTTAGAACCTGTTTCTGTAGTAAGTGTTTTCCTTGATGCTTATTATGGGACACGGCATGTATTTGTTCTGTGTATTTTCTTAGAGGCTTATTATGGAATAATTTTGGTAATTTTTTTTTTCATAGCTTTTGAGGCCAGCAGAAAGGAGGCCAGAATATCCAAGCAAGAATTTGAGCAGGTGAAAAAAAGGCGATACGAGCTGTTCAGCCAGTGCTTTGAGCATGCCTCCGTAGTTATTGATCAGATCTACAAGGAGATTTGCAGAAACGGTAGTGCTCAGGTGTGTCATGTTCTCTGTACTTGGCCTAAAACGCCTGCTTGAAGCTTTGATCTGCAGCATAAGAAAACCTATTAACATTTTTAGTTTCCTTAGGACAGTTTCAGTTCTGGAGGAGAAAATTACACAAATAATGACGATTCCATAATTTTAAAGTCAGAGGAGGAATAAATAATATGCCACACTATGCTTGACATCAGACAGATATGTGATCTATCTGGAGTGTTACCAGTAACAAGTCATTAAAAATTCTTAATCATTAGTATAGATAATTCTAAAAATCATCAGTTAGTACTCCAGTGTTGGTATTTTGTATGGGGTTTTGAGGCTTCTTATACCTCTCTTAAATACCTTTTTTAAAAAGACAGACTCAATGTGTCGGTAACTGTTAAGGAACCTGTAGAAAAACTGTGTCACAGCTGTACTGATCTCCGCTGGCGTTTCAGTGTTAGTGATGAAAGAGGAAGCTCCCAGATGGTCACATCGGATTCAGTGGATGGCTGAATGCTTAGAGTTCAGGCTTGAAGCCTTGCCTTCCTTAAACTTCCAGTTCTGCGTTTTCCCTGTCAGACACTCAGAGAACACTTCGAATATCTTTAAATGTATCCTTTCCTCTCCCAGGCCGGACTGGATAGTAAAGCATTTCTTTCTTCACAGTCCCTGGTCCATACCTTCTGCCCTAGCCTAAACATCAGGCAGGTCCTGACTTTGCATCACTCTAACAACCAGTGTTTCCCAGATGCAATGCCAGAAATACGCAGCTGGGTGCTTTCTTTCTGAGCTCTGTGACGTTATACCTAGACGAGAAATGATCCTGTGATGAGCTGAGAAGCTAAACCCACCTCCCAGGTGCTAACACAGCAACGGAAGGGAACAGGTCTGAGTGGACGTGAAATGGCTGTCTGTGGTGGTTGTCCTGGTTGGCTAAGGACAGGGTTAGCTCTGAGTTTTGCCATCAGAAGAGGTAGGCTGGGCTGCAGCTTGGACAGGTGCTCTTTAAGCAACAGTAACAGCTTTAATATGAGAAATTTTTAAAATTAATATTATTGATATATTAATAAAATGTGTCAAGAATGCTTTACTATCCCGTCCAAAAAAAAAAGCAAATCCTAAGTTTTGATAGCTATAATAAGTTTAATTTCAAGAGATCACAGACTCAGTGAGCATTCACGTATTGACTGTATAGTTCAGTAAAATCTCCTCCATCTGCACATTGTGTGTTTGAAGTACTTCAGAAGAAACTGCTGCCTAAGGAATTG
>VXAV01006903.1:65111-84227 GCA_013399715.1 Alectura lathami | reverse complement strand
CAGAGGCTCGCTGCTGGCTTCCCCACCAGTTCTGTTCCATTACTTCTCTGCAGAGAGAGAAATGTCATCCCTTTTGCATCTTGATGAGCAAGGAATATATAAGCTACAAGGAGCTACCACAAAAGATACCTTAAATCAGTGTATGTGGAGCATTCTGGTTTTTTCTTCCACCGTATCTGTGATCTGAGAGGAACCTTTTGAAATGAGGCAGCTAGAATTTTTCTTCAACATGTATTCGCTTGTGCAGAGAGAAGTTTGTAATATGGCCAGTCGAGATGAACAGGTGCTTCCTACAAACGAAGCAGATTTCCCACTTCAATTGGAGCTCCATCAGTATTCAAACCTAAAAAGCCTCCATCGTAGTAATTCTGTGAGCGTCATTAACAACTCTGAGATGCGTGCGTTTCCAGGCATTCCTTAGTCCTGAAAATCCCGAGGAGCCTTATCTGGAAGGCATTGGCTTCAACTGCGTGGCTCCAGGCAAGCGCTTTATGCCCATGGACAACTTGTCAGGAGGAGAGAGGACTGTGGCAGCGCTGGCTCTGGTGTTTGCGATACACAGGTAAAACTTCACGGTGCTGCCCAAGTCTTTGGCTGCATAAGTGACAGCAAGAGTGCTTAAATGCATTAAAAATCTGCTAATACAGGATCCAGGTGCTTACTAACATCCTTTGTTCTCTACCTGTCGTTACTTTTTATCAGAATTCATGATAGCATGGCTCTCAGGGTAATCAGAGTGCTTATTAATATTTTTGCATCTTAATGCAGATTACTGTATTTTCTTTTGACAGTTTTCGGCCTGCACCTTTTTTTGTTCTAGATGAGATAGATGCTGCCCTGGACAACACAAACATTGATAAAGTAAGTTGGTCCCTTTACCTCACCCTTTTATGTACACTATGCCGGCACCTTTTGCAGAAGGATGGCTGCTCTGCTTGAGAGGTTGTAGGGGTAGAGATTGATTACACTTAACCGGTTTCAAAATACATTGTGCTTAGAACAGAAATAATGGCGGTGTGTGTGAGAGGTGTGGCTAAGGCTAGGTTTCAGCTCAGAAGTCTAACAATGTATCCGGTCCCTGAATTTCAGAAGATCAGGACTGTGAAGGTAGCAGCAGGAATGCCTGTGGCTCAGCCTAACACAAAGGTCTTCTGGGAACTGCTGCTTGGGTTTGTTTAGTTGGAATTTTTAAGGACTTTAGGTTTCCTTAATCCTAAGAAGCAGAAAGGAGTACATCTGGGTGTTGAAATTCAAATCTTTGTATTACTGGAGAATTTTTTTTTTTTTTATGTAATTGGGCTGCTAAATATTCTCATCTTCATTAACACCAACTAAAGGCTACTAGTCCCATCATTTCAGAATTCTTGCTTGATGAGAAAAGCTTATGTTGCTCTCTTACTTTTATTTTTCCCTTTTTGCCAACAGTCTCTGGTAAGAAAATAGAATAAAATGGAATAGAATAGAAACAAATATTGCCAACTGTAGATATCAGTCTGGGGAGGAGAGACTTTGTACAAGGAGACTGCTTAGGAGAGGAATCAAAAAGCTCTGCACATATATGTGGATTTTTTACTATGGAAAAACTCCCTTTTACAGACAGACAGACAGATGCATTTCTAACAGTATTACTGGTGACGTCAGTCTGTGTGGAACCTAATTAATGGCAGCAGTTTTGACACTAAGCAGCTGCTCTTTGTTTTTGAATGGTGTTAGCTGTGTTGTGCCAAGTACACCAGAGTTAGCTTGGAGGGTGCCTGTGCAGCAGACAGCTGGGGAAGATCCCCTGCTTGTGCCTGCCAGGTAGAATTCCTTCTTGGAGGTTTCTGACCCTTTGTAGCTTTGTGAGAAGCCTTTTTCAGCACCTAGCTTCCTGGCACATTCCTTGGGATGCAAGTCCATGAGGGATACCCATCACGACACACGTTAACACAACCCACCATGCAGCCCTGGGCCAGATGGGTGGCACTGTGCTGGAGGGAACCAAGCAGGCACTAGGCCCTGGCTGTCAGTGACGTGGCTGGAAACAGGATTACAAATGCAGCGATCACCAAACACCTCCATAATCTAAGCTTTCTAACAGGAGTCTTTTCTAGCTGTTAGTCTTCCAGGACTGTGACTGCAACTTGTCACAGCAGCTGGAGATCACGTGTTCTGGTCAAATACCAGCACTGTGCTTCCTGGATGCCGTTCTACGTTCTGGAGTCAGAGGCACTGTGGCGGGTGGCGGCTGCCACAGCTACCCAGGCTGCCTCCAGACTCCTCTGTGTTAACTTTCGTGCCAACTGTGTATGTGTTCTGGGAAGTGCATGGCTTCTGGGATGCTACCAGCTTCCCATGCAGGCTACAAATCGTGCAATAACGCAACTGACGACAGACACGGTCACGAGACACCTGTCTGCAGTTTGCCTCTACGAGTATGGGCTTATTCTGGTGTGTCTGACAGAGAGGTCCCAGCTGCCAGGATCTTTCATGCCTCTTCGCTTATCTGTAAGATGCAGTTGTTGTTCCTGGAAAGCATCAGAACCTTCACAGGAACTAAGTATGGCAACTGAGCAAAAATGGTATGTGGAAATGCCGTATGTTGCTAGTACTTTGCGGTATCCAGGTTTTATGCTTGAAAAAGCATACATCGGAGGGGATGTTTTACTGTGCATTTTCAAAAAGCAGCAAATCTGAGGGGTTTTCATAGGAACGTGTAATTTATGTTAGATGGTTTTCTCACGTTATCCTGCTTCTTTCACAAGTGAATTGCTGAATTCTACTGCTCATGTAGCTCAGTTCTTTCCTCCTTGTTCCCTGGTTATAGCAATTATAGTATGGTTTGAGTCTGCCAGAACTAACCTTTTTGGCTTCTTTCCAAAGGTGTCAAGTTTCATTAGGGAGCAGGCACACAAGCAGTTTCAAATGGTAGTTATTTCTCTAAAGGAAGAGTTTTATTCCAAAGCTGACGCGTTGATTGGAGTGTGTCCAGAGGTAACAATTCTTACTTAAATTTGGTTAAATAATCCAAGCTGATTCTGTTGTAGCACTGATTTACACCTTAAGAGTAACTACAGTGAATCATGTATGAAGCTGTGTTGTTGGAATTGAACTGTTTTGTGTTGAGAAATAACTGAAAAATAACTTTGGTAACTCAGGCTCACTACTGTATCACAGTCACTTACAAAGTGCTTGTTTCAAACAGCAGATGTCTTAACCTGTGTCATCCTTCCACTTTTCAGCATGATGACGTCATGTTCAGCCGGGTACTCACTTTGGATCTTACCGAGTATCCCGACGATGAAGAAGAAATGGAGACCCAGAGACAGAGTCCTTTGGAAGAATAAAACATGGATGATTTGAGGGCTGGGGCAAGGAGATCGGTGTTTACAGTTGACTGTTAAAAACCTGAGTTTGCATATGGCTACTAGAGGTCAAGAGATAAATGTTTACCTTTTAAAAAAGAACAGTTTTCTCAAACGTTGAAGGAAGTAACTCTTACTCATTGCTATAGTTTTGTTAACAAGAAAGAGCCAGAGGTTTTACTGAAGCGTGTGCATGCTGGTAAGCAAAGCCTTGTCCTCAAGTTCTTGTTTGGTTTGCTGCCTTAAGATGAAGGATAAGCACACCATTATGGAGCATAAGACTTGCATTTCTTACAAGAACACATTTAGCTGTGTCTCCAGTGCATAACAACACTGGTCTCCTCAAGGCCTTTACAGTCTGTCTTTTATGTTGCAGCTGCACCTGGTTGCCTTCAGATAGAATTCTTTCCTTTTTAAAAAAAAAAAAAAGAGAAATGACAAGATACTGGAACATGGCCATTGTCTTACCGGACTTCTGTGCCAACTGTAACACTTCAGTTTCTACTGCAACCTTATGAAAATGGTGAACTTTACCAAAGCTCACCTTACATCTCTAGAGGTGTGACGCAACCTGGAGGAAATTCTCAAGGTGTTCTACCCCACACAAAATGGGGAAGAATAAAACAGGCGTGAGGCAGCCTTAGTAAAAAGTATCTTCTTTTAGCTTGCAGTTGAGATGGCCGTTAATAGGTTGCCGTCCCACTGCAGTCAGCATGGATGGCTGTGCTTCACCTAAAGAAGCCGGTTACAGAACATCATTGGAGAGCTACGCTCGCTTAATTCTGGCCTGTTTCACCTTGATGTGCACTGCAGAGCTTTATTTGGCTTACCCGTGCTCACAGTTAGTTCTTGTGTTCATACACTAGCTTCCTGCAGTCCACCATGCCCGTTCCACACTTACACCTCATCACGTGTTGCTAACGCGGTGCTTGAAGCACGCAGCTCTAAGGTTACCGTGTAAGGAAGGAAGGACCCATGGAAGGATCCCGTAGTGTGTTCCTATGGAGAGCGTTTCAGTGGCACAGATGTGTCCACTTAACTGTAGAGAAATGTTTATCAGTACTGAAATTGCTGCCACATCCTATTCAATAAAGTTATTTACTCTGAATGTGATCCATGAGCCAGCATCCTTCCTTTGCATTAAGGTGTTAACCAGCACGGCAGTGCTTTCGGCTGTGTGAAGCATGAGCAGGAGAGCAGCCTCCTCGTGTTCTTCAAAGTTCTTTGATAAACATCACACAGCATTTTGCAAATAGAGAAAAAAAGGTCTTTAAAAAGGTCTTTAACCTTTTTTTCAAAAAGGTCTTTAATCTTTTATGCAAAACACATTGTTGGAATAGAAAAATACAGTAAATAATACAGAACAATTTTCAAAGAAAGGTAAAAGCTACATGTATTAGCTACTACACAAGAATGGCCCATTTGGTTTTAAACATTCAGAGTATGCATCACCAGAGATGTCCTAACAACTCCATTACACTGCATGAGCAGAACAGGACAGTAAATTGTCAAAAGACTGTTTTCAGTCAGTAAACATCTTAGTCCCATTAAAAAACTAAGTACAAAAACCATCTACAGTAGACTCAGTGAACATCAATTAACACGTCTAGTTGTATGGTTAGTTCTTCCACTGTATTCAGGTGACAACAGGGCTTTAAAACAAGAAGTTACTCTTTCACTTCACTGATAAATTGAAGTCCTGTCCCTCTGACTGTATTTTAAGCCCGTGGTAGCTTTAAGGCAACCCTGTCCATAAGATGGCTAAAATACATGTGGATGACAGCAGTTCTGTGACGAGGGGGAAAGCAGGAATTTCTACCTTCTTAACATGTCTTGAGTTTAAAAAAACAAAACAAAACAAAAAAAAAACACTAACTTCTCTGCTTTTCCAGATACATAGCTTTTGAGTTAGGAGTGCACAAGCTGCATTTCATCACTGTCTACAAAACTGAAGAACCAGCAACATTTTGGTGTAAGCTGATCCTTCCCGGAGGGAGGGGAAGTGATTACCTAACATGGACCTGATCTGAGGCACAAGAAGCTATAGGACTTTAGGGTAGGGCTTGAAGAACCAGCCAAAGAAGTCAGCTTATCTGATCATTTTCGCTGTGGTTTGAAGCATCAGCTTAAGTGTTGTACGCTGATGGTTCAGCATCAGAACCAGCGTGAGCGACCACTTAAACCACCACCTCACGCTGACTGGAGGAGCCAGCTTCATAGGTTAGTCTTATGGGCAATGGTACACTTGGTGCTGAAAGGCTTAATTTGCAAAGTGGTGTATGCAGAAATGCGGTATCTCAAAGGGAAGGGATGAGTATGGCCTACACTGAGGCTGCTTCTGCTTTTGCTTTAACTTTAAAAACCCAGCTGAAAGCTTGAGAACCAGTACTTGAGTTCCACGGGAATTCTGTCACACTAACACCTAATATGGTTTCCAGACTGTCAATCCTGACAGACAACTGGAGTGTCTTCTGGGACAGAAGAAGGAAGAGCACAGGTGTTTTGTTTGGACTGCTTTTCTAGGCAAAGTTTCTTCAGATCTTTTATTTGCCTACTTCAGAACTGGGACAAAGACTTCCCACACCACAAGAATTCCTTAACTATATCAGCAGTTATTAGTTACGGAGCAGTTCAACAGACATGACAGCTGCAAACGAGGAAACATCTACAGATAAGTGAGGAGAGACTAGCCTGGGTTTTAGTGTCCTGCAGGGCAGAAGACCCTTAACCTGCAAGAACTAAGGGATACTTCCCTACAACTTTGATACATTGTAATGATGTTGTTATTGCAGCAGCACAAAGAAGTGGCATCTTCTTAAGCTGAAGTGTTGCTTCAAAGGGATACTTTCCCGTTTTACACAAAGATGGGAATGCATTACTGCTCTGCTTACCCACAGAAGTATCACAAAGATAACAACACTTCAAACATTCACGTCAGTGCTACACCCCCGAGATTCTCTCTCCCGTACCTTTTTAGAAAAGGCACTCAAATCTGCTCCATGTTTGGACATCTCAGCCAAATCTCATGGATGTCACTACCTGAATTCGACTGGCATTAACAACTTTTGCTACAGGCCTTGGCTGGAGTTTGTCGTTTTACTGACAGATGACAGCCAGCCATCACTCGCTGCCTCGCAGTCAGAGAAGGACGACCCCGCGAAGCAGACTTCCACAGCTAGATCAAAACGCTGCACAGTTATCAATGGCTTATTTTTATACCTGGTGGGTTATGAAACTTTCTGAGAAAATAAGAGCGTTGTTTACCCAAGAGCGTTGTGCTGTCCACTCAGTCAGCATCTGGAGAAGGGCGAGACACAGCAACAGCACAAGTTAGCGTCCGGAGCTACTGCATTCTTACAGTAACCAAAGCACCAAAGATGTCTTTCTTTCTTATAACCCTTCTGACAAACTTCCGGTGCTATTTTTTTTAAGAGATTTTGTTAATAACCTCTAGCTTAAAAGAAAATAAATAACACTGAAGGAGTGCTTTTATGGGCAGTGAGAAATCACTGTAAGTTCACAAGTAGGAAGAAAAAAAAAAAAAAAAGGATAAAAAAAAATTCCTTGCAGGATAAGCCCAGAAACAATACAAAACAAACAAACAAGAAAAACCCCACCACAATATAACATCAATGTCTGTTACAAAGCAAACATGAAAATAACAACACCTGGCAGCTGGGCTGGGTATGGCAGAGATCAGTTGCTTACACCAGTTTTGTTTGGGATCCTGACTTGCAAATGAGATAACGAGGGTCTGAAGTCAAAGGGCCCTGCTGCTGCAAGTACTGCGTCAACCAGGAATCTCACTGAATGAAAGTGCAGCATTATAGTGTGACCTGGCAGCAACTTCCAGTGATAACATCCCTTTTTAGTTCCTATTCAGAGCTCGGTTTAATGCATCTCCCACCCTGCTTTGAGCGCAATGGCTGCCCTGCAGCAAATTCAGTACTCCAGATTCACTGCGCTCCGGACGCTGTTCACACAAGATCAGCATGTCCAACAACAAACAAACAAACCAGTAGGCTGAGGCTATTTCAGCATCTGAAATTCCACCCCAAATTACTTTTCAGCATCTAGGCTGCCTAACAGACTCCCCAAAACCTAGATGCAGTGATACTCACACTTAGCTTCCAGTCAGAGGAATGTAACCTGGTCTCAGTGGGTCATGATTAAACCACTCACAGGACCCATCCCATAATTTGGGCATTTACCTATAATCTTCTTTTGTGGAGGGCAAGGGCAAGATACCTGCTATGCACCACTTTGGAATAATTTTAGACAACACAATTCCATGATAAGAGTTCTGAAATTATGTTCTCCCCAGGGTTATTCTCCCCAGCTCTCTGGATGAGACACAACAGAGCTGTCCTTGTCTGGGAAACGTCAGGGAAATCTCTCTCCTTTCCTTCCACACACAGTTGCTTTATTGTTATGGCTAAGAGGTCTTATGAGTTGAGACACCACGAGATGCAAGGGAAAAATAAAAACAATAATAAAAGAAGAAGTGGTTGAATGGATCTAGTTGGTAAAATTTAGCTCCTTGTCCATGAACAACTGTCACCTTCAGCAAAGGCAGTGAATTATTTCCCACTCTAGCACAAAATGCCCTACTCAGAATGTCACTCACTGTCGGAAAAGTGGAGTATTATTCCATAGCCCCTCCTTTTCTTTCACAAAACATTATCCTCACTCCCAGGTTTTCTCCCCAGGAGTCCTAACTGTGTTAAGCCAAGTGCTATTGGGCATATTGTTCACATCCTTTTCTGATTTGTTCTCTCGCTCTGTCCTTACCCATGCGTTCTGGCTCAATCAGCTTACCCCAGCCATTAGTTTCTTCAGTTCTTTCATTCTCTTTTATTAAGATGTCACATTTTATATAATGTAATTCCCAGTGTACTGGAGCAGTTCCAGTCAGCACCCAGTCAGCACCTGAGGCCAACTGCTAACTGTCCAGACACAGCACCCAGCTATGCACCTGCCCCAGATGTTATTGTCTCAGAGAATACGTTACCTGGACTTCTCTGCTTGCAGATTTGAGCAGTCAGATCTTGCACATACTCTGGGAATTGTTTAAAGCAGTCCCCATAAGACATTACTTTTATTCCATGCAGAAGCATATCTGCCTGGAGTTTAAAAAAGTGGTCTTCATTTTCTTTAAGCACCAACACATAATGTTCTAAATCCACTTTATTCTGTACAGTATAAAGAAAAAGAGCTTGGAACATCTGATCACACTGAGTCTCTCCACAGCCCAAAAACAAGAAGGACTTGGTTCCATACAAATTTTGAAGAACTTCCTGTTGAGAAACAAAGAAACAGGAGAGCTACCTTTACTTCAGCAGTCCAATGGCCAAAGCAAGGGCTGCTACAGTGCATCGGACTTCAATGCGAAGCAGAGCATCCCGCAGTACTGAACAAAGTATATCCTGTATGGTTGTGGCAAGTGTTGTTCTTTACAACAACTTGTGTATTCAAAATCATAATTTACCATACAAAATTGAGTGCACGTGGAAATATTTCCAGTAAGGGCATTTTAAATGGAAAGAATAACGATGATGGAATATTAGGCTCCTGTTAGGTCAGCTGATAGACACTGAACATGAATATTCTTTACAAAATGTCTGACTTCTCAAAATAGAGAGCAAAACTTTAAGTTCTTAAGTTCAGGATCTGGAGCTGGTTACAGCTTAAGTCACTAAAAAACGAACCCAAGCGATCAGATGGTGAGGAACACTTATAACGGTGCCCAGTATTCTGGGGTTTGTGTTCTCTCTCGAGATAAATTCAAAGACCTTATGTGACATACAACTAGGGGTCTTGACTGTGCTTTGCAAAGCAGCAGCACACAAGGGCACACACTGCCCTAGCAAGTGAATTGGCTTTCCGAGTAATCCTGCCACTCCTCTGGGTCCCCATTACATGGGCTAGGGTTTTGTCACATCACACAAGGTAATGCGCATGCAGTGACTAAAAGAAAATAGTTTGGAAACACATAGGAAGAACTTAAAAAGATCACACAAACCATGACTTCAGGATCTTGAGTAACGTCTTTGTACCCTGAAGGATCCAGCACCATTCCACGGGGGTCAGTATACAGGCTGCGAATATGAAGAACGCCATATTTTATATGGCCTCGTGCCCACTGAAGAACCTAAAGCAAACCATACACATCACATTGTCTTCTTTGACTGCACTGAGGTATTGCAAACAACACACAGCTGTCCTAGAGTACAAAACCCCTTACAGAAGAAGCAATTTGTTTTGCACTTTTCTGCAGCAAGAGATTAAATTAATTACTAGGTTTACTTCAAATTATAAAGAGGCGATTGCTGATCCTGAAGGTGTTTGTGGCTTTCTGGTCTAAGCAAGCATTCAGCCAACAAGCAAGTTCCAGCAAGGCTGACAGAAAAGATCAGAAAGGCAAATTAAACACCAGCTAGGTGAAATCCTATTTGTGATTGTTACAATTACTTCACGGAAGCTAAATCAGTTCTTGTTTTATCTGCCAGGGAGCGGTTAATAAACATGCCACCGCAATGCCATTTGGCAAACTGTCAGCAAATTATTCAGAATGAACAGATGCTGAAAATAAGCCTTTGTGCATCAGCTGCTAGCTATAGACATGCTTAACCAACTAGGAAGCTTTAGCCTTGACAGACTTTAAACAGGAAAACACTCCTTCAGTGAGGATTAAGAGCTGCCGTGTCTTGTAAGCCATACCTCATCCTTATCTTTCAAGTCCAAAGATTCCATAGGTTTACCCTGCTGCTGACCAAATATTTCAAGTAAATTGTCGTAGTTTGTAGTCAGAACCATCGTGCCTCTCTCCATTAGTCTCAGGATTGACTGCAGAACAACAGGATTCTGGATGTGCTGCTCTGAGTTATCAAACACCTCCATTATAAGCAGTCCTGGAAGAAGTTGGGCTTTGTATCCCCGGTGCGCTGGAGAAAGAAGAAAAACATTTCACAAGCACCACGTGTGCCATTACAGTTACCTCTAACGGAAAAACCACGTTATCTACCTAATGCCAAAGCATTTATTTAAAAGAGAAATAGGCCAAAAAAAGCCTCAAATCATTCAGGTGCTCTTGCCTCCACTTGATACTGCTTACAGTAATACTATGGTTTTCTCAAGGAAGCTTGTAATACAGGTACAAGAAAACAAAACTGTTTCACTCCAGTTAAATCCTCACTTTTAAACAAGTATGAACATCTGCTTTCCCAAAAGCGCAGGCTGCATTTGCCCAGAGCATCTGCTGAGACAGACAGAACACAACAATTCCATGAAGCGCACAGGCTTCCTACTCCACACGTTGTCTTACAGAAGTAATGTCTAAGCCCCACGTAGCTACTGCCCTACCTACACGGAAACCTCCCCCTCCTCAGTACGCCTGTCCTGCTTTGAAGATCAGTGCACCAAAATTATCATCCCCCAGATTCAGAGCCTGCGATACACTGCCAGAGGGCGTGTGGTTTTGGGGTTTATTTGTTGTTTTTGTTTGGCTTGGATTTTTGGGTTTGTTTGGTTTTTTTTTTGCTTCTCCATTGTGAAACAATTTCTTAATCACTAAATCTGCTGCAAAGCCTGCTGCAGACTCCTCCCAAAAGGGAAGGTTATTTTTATGCTTCATCTCCAGAGAAGCTTGTGAGGCTCACCGCCTGCTGCAAAACACTGGACACATCTTACAACACGGCAATATTTACGTCACTCCAATTGTGTTCTTATGTCCCTAACTGGCAAAGAGATGGCAAACCTGTTAACGCTGCCTGAAAATCTCTGTGGCCTAAAAGCACAGGCTGAGAAACTGGGCTTATGTGCACTGACTTCAGAGAAGCATGGGATATCAGGGAGTCAGGGTCTACCCATATTCTCAGGGTCTTCCTACTTTTAGCCAGCAGAGCTACAAATTCCTCTTTCAGTTCCAGGCAACACCATGGAAAACATGTAATAGCCAAAGACTCTTGCTTGCATTCATCATGTTTTTGCTTTTCAGCCTCTCCAAAGTGTACACTGTACTATAGGAGTATGAGCCAAACTTCAAGAGCAAAACTTCAAGTTTTGGAAAGCTGACACGAATTATACTTGATAATGAAAACAAAATGTATGTGACAATTCTACAAGTCAATACAAGTTACAAACACACTCACTGGTGACATCTTCCTGATGAGGTCATGTGCAACCACAAGCAGACTCTCTGACCACTTTTTGACGAAATTCAGGAACGTCTCCCGGATGCAGCACGTCCAGCTGTTTGGCTGCTTCAATTACGGCCTCGATGCAGCTCCTCCAGGAGCACAGCGACGGGATTCCTGGCGCAACAACAGCACTGACCCCAGTGCCAATGACAAGAAGAAGGTCTCATGGCTGCTTTCTTATGAGACTTTGAAAGAATTTTCTTTAAAAAAAAAAAAAAAATTCCATATGAAATATTAACGCTTGTGCAAAATGCTAAGCAACCAGAAGGCAATGGGCCCTCCTTTCTGTGCAGGAAGACAGTGTTGGCAGCAGTTCACAACCTTCCCCAAAGTAAAAACAAAGCCAAAAAAAGTATTTTTTCTTTCCCAATTTAAAAAAGTTAACATGCAGAATTAAGGCTGTAAGACAGTAGCAACTTTAAATCACTAATGCCTCTGAGATGCAAACTGGCAGTTACCAGTTTTCAGTCCACAGGGCTGCCAAACCATTTCAGATGTCACGTTGAAAAAGCAGCCAAAGGACTGCTCAATCATTTGCTTAACGCACGAGACAAAAAAGCAATTAGAACTATTCCAAGGGGATAATTCAGTATTGCACACAAAAGGTTGTGTTTATTGGGAAAAAAAGCAGTGTATTTATTCCCATTTACTCTCAGCTTGGGACACACGAACACAAGTCTTGCTTGTTCAGAGCAAGGGTTCTGAAACTGCCTAACTACAGCTGAAACGTTGGAACTGCCTCAGGCAAAGCCATTCATAAAACCTATAGATAAGGCTTCTAGCTAGCGCTCCTACATACAAAACGTTGCTGATAACCCCTTGCCTTTGCTACCTTCAGCACGAGTTGCTTCCTCTCAACGAGCGTGTTATTTATTGCTCATGAGCAACCTCTCTGGGTGTGAAGCACTCGGTCAGTGACAACACTGGTTTCTGCAGATCGTTTCAATGCTGTTCTCACACCCAGCATCCAGCAACATTTCCACTGTGTTTTCAGATTTTCATTAACAGTTTTGTAGATTAACCCTTGCAACACCAGTTACCTGGACTTTTGTTCACTTCTGATCGCTGACCTTTCTGATGAATCCATCTCCAAGACCTAAGTAAAACAAGAAGTGAAATAATTCTTAGTGCACCTCCCTTAGAAAAGGCCAAATTCAAAGACAGAGGTGTTACTGTTATCATTTTCTGCTTGTTCTTAGCACGTATTTTGAAATCAACGATCTCTATGCCACCTCCCAGTTAAGCAACACCCTGACAGAAGGAAAGCTGACCAAATACAAGTGAAAACAGCCACAGCTCCTTGTCAGCGCAGCCAGCTGGTACTTGAAGAAGAAAAAGAAAAATCTTTTTCCAAAACCAAAGTGATAAACAAAATAAAATGCAAGGTTTAACATTTCATTTGAAAAACATTCCCTTTACAAAACCAGTTTTGCACAGGAATCTGAAAGAAATCCAGGTTGAGATATCAGGCCCTTCCAGAACAGCAGGTATCCCTGCAGATGCAGCGTTGTTTTAGGCTGCACCTTTGGAACACACATATCACCACAAACTAAATTACACAAGCACAATAAATACCCTACCATAGACACAACAAACACCTTGCCTGCATCATTCAGGCCAGCTGACCCAGGAGAAACCGAATCGTGCGCAATGACATCTCTGATTTTGCCACCTAGCTCACTGAAACTCTGATACGTCCAGAAGGCAGATCAGGTTTGAGTTACTCATTCAAAATGCGTGGTTAAGATGAAGAGGAATTCAGCTACCAACTGCACATCTAGAATGGGGACACTCGGGAGTTATTCCGTTTTTTTACTGTTATCATGCACGTTGCAATTGTGTCTCATTCTCTGAAACCCAGGGAACCACAGAAACATTTCCCCAGGGCTCCCCATTGCAAGCATGGTGTACCACACACAGAAAGCCAGCACCGAAACAAGCAGGGTTCTGATCTCATTCGTTTCACAGCTTAACTGAAGTTACTCCGGTGACCCTGTATGCCTCCCCATCCTGAAATCCACACAGTACAGACAGTTATTTGTCTCTGTTGTTAGCTGCTATAGAACTCCTCACAAGAAGCTCCTTCGGCAGGGCTCACACTCCAAATGCCACCCTTCCACAACAATCTCTAAGTACAGAGAACTCAATCTTCTAGTCCACCTCTCTCCAACTATCTTCTAAAGCCACTTTAAATCTAAAGCATGTGACAAGCTGCATCTTGAAAAGAGACTTTGGCTACAGCACCGTCACTTAGAAGCCCCCAAGGTTCATTACATTAACTTGTGGGTTTTTCATAAGGATGTATTTTTCGTTTGGCTTTGAAACTCATCTTAGTTTGTGGTTGTGGAAATTGCAGGCTGCAGACTCTAATCCCCTAGTAAAGTGTCCTGCCAGACCTAAGGCTCATAAGGCTGCTTGCCAGCTCCAAGGTTCACATGCTGAAAGCTAACTTGGAAGGAAGAGGCCTAAGTCTGGAGATCATCTGATTTAAAAAAAAAAAAAAAAAAAAAAAAAGCTCCCAATGACAGAGGGACAGCAGCATTTCTGAGGAAAGCAGACAGACCTCTTCTGCAAAGGCACCCCAAAATTCTCTTCAGGTAGAAAAGTCTCTTCTTGTTGTAATATTTTCTCCACACTCCCTTCTTTCACTGGCGGTATCCTACAGCAACGCTGCACTATAAGGAGCCAGCACTCAAAATTTAGACAGTAACCAACCTAGAGCAAAACATTTTAAAATCTATAGAGCAGAATTCTCTGTTACGAGCTCACAGCGCAAAAACGACTCGTGAAGGAAGTGCAACATGCGCACTCAGAAAAAGACTGTTTTATTCCGCTCCCCACCCAGCCAAGTATTTGAGCAGGAATTTCAAATAAAGCTTGAATAATTACATTAATAACGACTCCTGGAAGCAGCAGCTGTGCAACACAGTGGCAGCTGTCACCGACACGGGACGGCCACAGGGCTGCAAGTGGCAGAGGTCCGACTGCTTCCTTCTGCGAGCACCGCGGCTACGAACCGTGGACACCCTGTGTGCAGGTGCAACCAACCCTTCCCGACGGCACAGCCACCGGCCAGAGGGCCTGGCCATCACCACCCGCCACGGGCTGGCCTCGGAGCACGCACGGCGCTAACCCGGGGCAGCCNCCGGCGGCGCCAGGCTCTCCCCGCCCGCCCTCTCCCGCAGCTTTCCCCGCCGGCTGGGAAACAGCCGCCCCGGGAGCGGCGTTCCGCCCCGGGAGCGCGGCCGCTGTGCTGTGCGCTGTTGAGGTGGAAGCCGAGGTGGACTTGGTTTTCTCTCTGGGAGCTGTGTCGTTCCTAGCAGGGTGTTTGCTGTGACTGCCCCGGGCCGGCCCCGCCATTCCATCCGCGGAGACGCTTGTCACCTCTTCATTCCATCGGCCTCCTGCTCCCCTCATCGCTCCCTCCAGCCCTCGGTGTTGCAACACCGAGCGAGCAGTCTTCCCGTTGAGCAAAACGCTGACCTTCAGTCAGGGCTGGCATCTGGGGGGGAGGCTCCAGGGTTCCACAGGCCCACTCGCCATTGAAGTGAAGTGTGAAACACCCCTGCGCCTCTCTTCGCGCATGAAATGGAGCTGTGCAATGTTTACACACCTGTAAAAGTCCTTGGAAGTCTTCGCAGGCAAAAATACAGGTTAGCAGTCTGCACATCTGTAGCTAGAGGAGAAAGGGGGTGGGTAACCTTGGAGATTAACGGGGCTAGTGCAATGGTAACGTACAGATGATACAAGTATTACAGATTGAAAGTATNCTTCGCAAACGCTGAACCTATTCGCAGAGGCTGCTCGTTGGGGAAGGAAAAAAAAAAAAAAAAAAAAAAAAAGCCAGCTGTAGAATTACCTTCAGTGTGTGTGTTCAGGGGTAGGCTTGCTGTCTGTGATGACCTGAGCATAACACTGGGACGCGTTAACAGCAGGTGGCGTGTGTTATCTGCAGGGACAGCAAAACAGGGTGCTGCTCAAACACAGCTAGCTTGCTTTATCTAGTCACATTTGAAAGCCAATAGCTAAAGCTCTCCTCCTCTTCATTTTTTTTTTTTTTTTAATCCCTTAAAGGCAAAGCCTAGCAACTCAAGTTCCTACACCATGACTTACTACAGCACTTGATGAACAATATTTACCTCAGTTCCATATTTTCTAGCAGCAGTGCCCTGCTTTATGTGGAGTGCTGTGGGTTTCGTTATGCCACCTCATGAGAGGACCCAGCTATGTCAGAAAACCCAGTCTCAGATGGGTAAAGGCTGCACATTGATCTGAGGGTGCTCTCAGAAAGAATTCTGCTCCCCAATTCCAGCTGTAAAACTGTGTTGAAAATGTGTCATTGTCTGATTTAAAATTCTTAACAGAATTTTTCAGGAATACTCATGATACTAGTTTAACAGACTTCTGAAGCCTTGTGTCCTCATGAACTGTACGTGTAGTCTTCCCTAGACATCACTTCTGATTTTGCCATTTTTTATATTACTATATAGCATTGTCCCTAGAAAGTCTTAACAAACATGTGGAGAGTTGAATTCACAGTGGTAAGGAAAATGGAGGGTAGAATCTGAGAGAACAGAGAGGGAGGAGAAAGAATGAGACTACAGTTCCACCTCAAAAATTGGGATTAGAGGAGTTAGAGAAGCTCTGCATGCTTCCAGCTCTTTTGCCTTTCACTGTTCACTACTGCCAGTCAGTCAGAAAGATATTTGACATGCTGGTTCTTAGGGTTCAGTAAACCCGAAAGTCAACAATCTTCTGTTTTAAAAGAATCGGGTGATACTCTGCTCTGAAACCCCAGTGAGAAAGCCAGCATCATTGTGCTTGGAATGCTGTTTGATACTCCTTTGCAATAAAGTTGGAATGTATTAGTAAATAATCTGCTGAATATCTCTGAACATTTTGTCAGCTGTAGATAGGAGCCACAAAGGCTTGCTAAATATTTTCCTGAACTTGAGACTCAAGGTCAGAGCCATCCTGTCGATTTACAATGCCTAATATTCTTCTTTCTTTCACATTAATTTTAAAAGTAATATGAGAGGAAATATTTGTGAAGAAGAGCCCTCAAAAGATTTTCCATTTTCATAAATGTTATTACTTTTTCCTGTAAGTCTTACCCCTCTTACATTTTTAGACTACAATAACTATTATTTAAAAACAGCAGTAATCACAACAATAATAAATTACATAAGCTCTAGATTCACTTGCAAGGGGTTGCAAAAGTCACTGAGGACAAAGAATATTTTCCAGCCAAATAAGGCCCCAACATAACGTATAAAACACAATCAACAGGAGCTTTAGTATAGTTTCCAAAACTACTACAATAGGCAACAGTGTATTATTTTTCATTACCATTTTAATTACATTTCCTTATTGTAATTCAGACTGTTCATGACAAAGACAAGCAAACATTGTTGCAAGAAAATTGGCATAGAGTTCAGTAGCAAAAGTGATACTGAGAAGAGAATGACAAAGTGTGTTGAAACAAACTTTGAAACAGGAAGGGGTTTCTTTCAAGAAACAACAAAGAAAGGAGAGTACTGTAAGCGAGAAACTCAGTGACAGGTAGAACATGTTTTAAATTAAATAACGGCAGCTCACCACTTGGTTCAGCCTAAGATATATCTCTCCAATTATAGTAAATTCATACCTTTATCCAAGTGTACCAAACAATGTGTTCATTCAATTGCTTATTTTGGGCTTCATTGCTGCCTTTGGAAATACGGCTTAAGGTGATGTAATCGGGACAAGCAATGCAGCTGGTTGGTTTTGGCTAGAGGAGGCACTGAATCTGATTTTTCAGCTGTGTTTTTATGCACTGAGATGTAATGTTGATTTACTTTTGACATCTTGCTGTTTAATAAGTTATGATAAAGTAAATCGTAGTTTACATTAAGCCAGAACCTGCTGGTTTAAAAGAAAAGCAGTAAAACTCTCAATGAAAATTTATTGAGCTCTGAAAATAATCTTTAAGACACCAACTGACTCATGTCTTAAGTTTCTTCGTAACAGGAAGCCAGTATACCCCTGCTGATTGAGATAAAATTACTTCTACATGCACAGTGGAGCTGCTAGTTACCCCCTGACAGTTGCTTACTCTTTTTAATTCAGAGCTGGCTGGATCTTACTGGTTTGTCATCTTTGTAAACAGGACGGTTCATAAAATGCTTTGAAGAATGCAGATAATGTCAGAAATTCAAAGTATGTTTTCAAAAGCCAGTGTCAGTTCACTTAGAGTTTAACTATGAAGGAATATAGAGATGAATTTTCCAGATAAACCTTTAGATTTTTTACTTCCAGCACTGTATATGCAGAAGACTGCACAGTGACACGATCTTTAAAATAACTCAGTACGTAACTGCAGGTGCACATTAGAGTTTACTTTTAAAATTACCAAATGATAGGTGATAAATAGTGACAAAGTTCTCCCTGCAGAATTTGCTGATGCTTTTGCCAGTGGCACAGGGAAGAAATGACAAACCACACCTTCTTGGGAAAATTTTTGAAGTCTGTGTTGAAATAGCAATGTGATCTTTAAAAGTAGAAGGTCTTAATAACAGATTTGACTTTACACTGGATACAGAACAAAATGTCAGTGTTTAATTGTATAGTTAGACTCTCTGTTAGGATCAAGCACAACCTGTTCAATACATTTACCACGGCTTTTTTCCAATAATGAATTAAAAGAGAAAATCCATTTTCTGGAGTCCAGTAACACCAGTGTTAGCGAGAGTGTAATTGTTTCAGTGAAGTCAAACGTGAAAAAAATACAATAAAAGAAGGTAGATGATGGGGGATAAATGACTGCTCTGCTAGTTGCAGTGATTCTGACCTTGAACTGTTTATAACATGGGCTGAATATCTGAAAAACTGAGGAGTGTAACTGACTGGAATGTCCCGTGGTGACTCAGGTGGTCTTTTTCTCCTTTCTGACAAAAAACAAAGGAGCTCTGTCACAAGGCAGGTATCTGTACTGAAGAGCGACAATGTGCGAAGCAGTGTAAAACAGAGGAAAGCTCTTCTAAGGAGTTGCAGAACTGTAACAGAAAGAAGGAGGGAAAACAAAACCAAATGGAAGATAGGAAAAAAAANCAAATGGAAGATAAGAAAAAAAAAAAAAAAAGAGAATGGGAGAGAGAGAAAATAAAAGGTAAAATGAAATAAAACCTTACAGAGGCTGGAAGAAATAGGTTTAAATCAAGTATGTTACTGTAAACACTGATCAGAGAGAAAGCCAGAGAGGAAGCTGCTCAATTTTTGTTCATATAAGTTGCTGCTAGGTGAAAAACAATACTGGGGAAGATAAATGAACCTTGGGAGTATTATTTTGAGAACTCATTGGTGAACTGACGTAAAGGTCTTTCTTGATNGATGTATGATCCTACGGCTCTACGATTCTATGTATCTGATGTAGAAAATGTTTGCCAAAATATTTGCAGAAATAAGGCATACATAAAATAAGGACATAGGCAGAGGTTAGTCTGCTCTGTTAGAACATACCAAATGCAGTAATAAGTAATGCGGGTTTTTTTTTCTGCTTGGCTGAGGTTTTGTGGTCCAATGGCTACTTCTTATTA
>VXAV01006903.1:0-65084 GCA_013399715.1 Alectura lathami | reverse complement strand
TTATTACCTAGTCATACTTTTAACAAGCCTGACTACACAGTCAATATATGAGCAAGCAGAACGCTGTACAGGGGACGAGCACGCAGTATGGATAATAAGTAGAAAAGCGCAGGTTAAGATCTTGGAATTTCTTGAACTGCAGCAGAAGGGAGCCCCATGACCCTGCGCAATGGTGGCAAAACTGTCAGGTCCAGTGTACTGATCAGCTGGGGAACTGTTTGAATAATAATTCTGTTGGTTGCCCAAATCTCATGTACTCTCTAGTGAAAAGAAATACATATATCTATATATCTTTGCTTTGAGTTGGCGAGAAATATGATCTCTCCAGTTTAAAGATTTGGGCCTGCCTCCTAATTTGGGGGTATATGTGAGGTCGCCTATATTCATAATTCCTGTGAAGTCATGACAGAGCCTACAGGGGAAACGGCAAATGTAGCCGTAAGTCCAGGGGTGGAAGCCAAATGAAATCTCACTTCAGATGCAAAGTTCACTGTATCCAGGCAGCTGCCATGCTTTATACTCTGTACTGTGCGCAGAGAGAAATGAAGTGTCACACCACCCTTCTGGTGCACTTGCTTGGATTACCATCAGCAACAGATGAGAACTGTATTATGTGTCATACATAATTTTCAGTGCGAGATATCTCAGTTACAAATCTCACTTAAGTCCATGCTGTTACAAAGTGTTTTGCTGTAATGCATCATTCTAATAAAGACTGCAGCCCAGAGTTCAGGGTTATTCAGGCACTTATCTCCCATCCTTTCATTTGAGGATCTGGGCTTTCCTGCAGGAAACCATAGATACTATAGCACAAAACTAAGATATTCAGACAGGACTGTAACAGCAATGTCTTCAGGCCCTAGTTTTAACCGTTTGAATACTATGTAACCAATAAGGACTTGAAAAGGTGCAATAGGACGGTCCTGCTTTCTACGGAATTAAAAAAAACTACTAGGTTACTTTTGAGTTTTAGAATTTTACTTGAATACACTACAGTAAGAAATTTCTGTAAGAAATTTTCAGTCTGTTATTTTGCTGGCTTCAAGCTCCAAGCCTCCAACGAGACATAAAAGGCTCCATAATCTAGATTTATTGCACTTTTCTTTCAATAAATCTGCTAGTTTTATTGTGCAAGTCATCAACTCCAATACTGAGCCATATTGCAATATGGCTCACTCCATTCTTATTTTTAATAAGAAACAGTATAATTAGAATTAGGTTTATTCTATTAATGCAATCTTGATTAAAGCAAATGGTAGTTCATTTCTGGTTAGCTTTTAAAGGCCAGCTTTCTAATATGTGGTTATCTTCTGCTACTTCCCTTACAGTGACTCCCAGCAGTAGGAAAGAAAAAAAACAATAGGAATATCAAAGCCAATTTACCTGTGCGATGTGTTCCAGGCTGAAAAGCTTCCTTATGAGACAATCTGCCTCCAGGTAGGATCATCTAAGTGTTATTCTTGTTTTCTTGTTGTTGTTGTTGTTGTTTTGGTGGAAACATAGGAGAGTTTAAGGTTTGAGTAGCAGAAATTTTCTAAGATTTCAGTCTTGTTCAGGCTCATTGTTCATTTTCTTCAGCATCTCCTCACCTGCTAGCAAATACTTGTACTGCATGCCATGAGATGCCAGAGCAAGAAGAAATCCTGTGCAATGGCATCCTATTGCTTCTACATAAAAAGTTAAGACTTGATTTGGTAAACCAGCAGTTGAAGTGAACCAGCACTGTGACTAAAGCTTGCCATGAATTGTAGTATAAAAATCCAGTGCATTTTGTATTTCATTCTTTAACTTCTCAGCAAACTAAAAAGCCTTTTTTGTTGTTTTTCTACAACAAAAAAATCTGCAAGAATAAAAAGAAAATGTTCATTATCACTAGACTAGACAGCACAAGTGTTCATATACCACAGATATTTGGTTAACATTTATAATGAATATTTCTAAAGACTGGCATCTAAGAACTGTTTCCTGGAAAGGCATCAGAGTATATTGTAGTAATACAAGACTGTTAACAACCACAGAAAAATCTGCAGCCATCCTTATGTGCTTCTTACATAGCATAAGCTACAGAAGTTGGTATCTGGGCAAAGAATTCCAGTCAGAATATAGTACACAGTATACATAGAATTTGGTGCCCAGAGCTATGTCAGTAAGATCTTTCTTTCGCCTGCTCTGAAATAAAATTCAAAGAAGGCAACAACAACAAAAAAATGGTGTTATTCTTCTGATAACACTTAACTGGCATATCAGTATTAATGCTTGTGACTTAGTCAGGTTCCTATGTGAACAGTTTAGTTCTGTACCTCTAGCAGTTTTAATTGGATACCTCGTGTCCATGCGCCTAAACTGTTCCATGATTCTATACCGGAACACAGTGAGTAGATTTAGAGAGGATCCCTTGGGTTTGTAAGTCCAGGTCTATATTTTGGCTGTATTATTAAATAGTCAGAAACTGAGCTGCACTGGTGGGAATAGCAATCAGTATCTAAATTAAAAGGCTTGGAATGAAAGCCTTGTGCAAGTATACTAATGATTGGCACAAACAGCACAATTTATTTCAAGTGACTGAAAGTGATGAACAAATGATTAACTAGAGGCTGAACAGAATCACAGAGTAATTTAGAGAAAATAAGGTTTATATGGCAATGTAAGCAAATTTGAATAACTTCCTTGCAAAACTGCATTAGAAGAACATTGCGGTAAGGTCTAAGCTCAAACACCAAAAACTCAGGAAATAAAAAAGTAAACATCATCAGTGCATCCCTGATTTGCTCTACCATGGATTTCCGTTATGATGAAAATCCTACAAGTTTTTATAGGAGAGCACACTTCTTTCCTCTTTCCCATCTCTCTGTCTTTCAGTATATAAGACAGTTGGTGCTTGCTTCAAATCTTTTTTTCCCTTTTTCTGTCAGATGTACAGGCTTTGTGCTTATACTACACATTCTCTGAACTGTAGCTGAAGACGAGGCTGCTTATTTCTCTTCAATGAAATATTCTTTTTATACAATGCCTTATAGTTGTTTTAAACATCCTGTGAGCTGAAGATACTATATCTATTTGACTGATGCAGGAAAAAATGTTACAAGTGGAAAATAAAACAGTATTTCTTCATCTAGATGCCTAGTTTTAGGTGACTAGAATCTGTTTTATTCTACTTGTAGTGCCCTAAGTATTCAAAGCACAGTTTTCACTGACTTCAGCGGTAGCTGGGAACATTAAGTACTTCTCCGAGTCAGATCTAGACCCTCAAACCTTGCACCCAGATAACAAAGAACAAAGTGCTACTCATCAGCCAAAATTTTTCATTGAAGTGGTTTGATGAGATTAGCGCAGGAACTCCATGATAGCTGAAGGACTAAACCTACCTCCTGAGTAGGGGCGGACTGCCTTAACTTTGATATCACCATTTTTCATTCCTCATTCGATGCGAAGCAGTGGTGTTATCTGGCCTACAGACCTGACTCGTCTGCAGAGACAAAAAGCAAGTGGAAGAAATAATCTGTGACTGCGTAATTCAAGACAATACCATAACATCTATAAATAATACTAATGTTGGAGAACTGTACGTGATACTGATTTCCTCTCTTTTGATTAACCTGACTTCGCAGCCTTAGCATTCTTTTAACATTACTTTGAGTTTAATTTTAGTGAAAGACAGACAAAATTCCATTATATGACTTGAGTACTGGAGACTTTAGAAGCAGACCTTTGTGACTTCAGTGAACAAAACAAGATAACAGGAGAAATGCTAACATGCTGTAGATACGCAGTTACTCGTGGCGGATGGAGTTCCTTCCCTGCAGGTTTCACAGATACCAGGGGACAGCAGAGGAACGGTGAGATTCAGAAATCCCGGGCTATTGTTCAGGGTTTACAGGAAAGTGTTTTTTATTCTGTATTGCCTGTTTCACCCACATTACGTCGCGTCTGCTTTGTCCTTGCCAGCCTTTTGTGATCCTCTCTCTCTGCCATGTTGATCCTTTGTCCCTAGTTTCTTCCACATTCCTCATTCTTCCCATTCCATTCTCAGTTTCTTTATCCAGCCAGCCATACTCTTCATTTTGAGGGATAGACGTTAGTTGATTCAATGCAGTTTCTTTGCCAGATCATGTTTAGTTTCCTCTTTCCTTATCCCTCAGCACTCAACCTGCTCTTGTCCCTCTGCACAAAGAGGTCCCGTTCTACTTTGTCCCTTTTCTGTTTCCTTATGCCCTACAAACCCCTTTTTCTTGGCTCCTTGTCAGGCTCATCATGGCCAAACCAGGCTCACTGCCCACCATGGGCACCTGCTTCCTGCTCAGTTAGAGTCCTTCCTTCTATTTTATATACAGACAACTCCATCTGGCTATTCCCCCTTCTTCTCCTCTGTCCTCACCCCAGCTCATGGTTTCTTCCCATCTCAGTGGTCTTGCAAATTCATTTCAGTCTCTCTTTCTTTCTGTTGTCCCGTTCTGGTCTGTTTGCTCCGTAAATCCTGTTCACCCCGCTCTTCCCTTTGGCTTTGCCTACAACTCCACTTTTGCCAGACCATATTGCCCTTCTGCCTTCCTTCCCCAGAGACATTTAAAATAAATGTTTTCATACCTCCTTTGCAGTCACTTAGCTATCAAAAGAGAAGATCACTGCCTGGAAATCCTATCAAGTGAACTCTGAGCCCTTGGGCAGCCATTACAAGGAAGGGCAGCCTCTGGGTCACAGCCCACGGTCATCCACTGCAAGCAGGGCTGCTTTCACATGTGTGAAAAACTGCGCAGCCTCACAGAGAACCTCGTGCGACACACTCAGGCCACCCGGGTCACTGTTTTAAACCCAGATTCACGCTGCTCCAGTGGCTGACAGTTTCTGCTTGCTTTCCCCGTAGCTGAGCACCTACTAGTAAAGACACTACCAGTAAAGAAATTTAAAAGTTTCCTGGAGTTTTATCTTCTCAACTAAATGTATTTAAACACTTTATTTAGCTGTCATCCAACAGCTCAAAAGTGGTTTTAAAATTCTCCCAGAACCCACTGCTTCTGGGAGTGAATCCAGGACATGTGGAGTGAGTGCCCAGGGCGCATTGTAACTGAGACAATATACACTGACTCAGCTACAGATGATTCATTCTGAGCATAGATAAGGCTGTGGAAGTAATGACGTAAATATTCCATTTCTTAGAAAATGGTACATAACATTGGGAGCATGCCAGGCATATGTCCTGCCCCTGGTTTCATACACAGTGGGGAATTTTGAAAAAGGAATGGATTTGAAGTAACAAAATGTGCAGTATGAATTTTTACCTTCGAGCAAATATATTTTTCATCCTCAGGAGAAGTATCTTGATTAATATACGGGGAATCCTGCATTCCATTTATGATTCTTCATGATACACTAGTTTTGTAATAATAACCTGGTTATACATGTACAGCTGTTTTCAAAAATCAGTCTTTTCCTGGAGTGGGATCTGAAGCTTTCCTCAGTTGTAGAGATAAGTTTCTCTGGTAGCAAATGAAGCAGTGTTGGGCTGCTTCACCCAGCTACACTCTGGGCAAGGTTTGTTCTATTTCTAGAAAAGATAGCACAATGAGGTATTGTTTTTACAAGAGAGGAGCTCTTAAATGTTGCACAATGCAAACAAGGGCAAAAATATATACACACGTAGTTCAACTCTTAATGTCCTGTGTATCTTAATGGTTCCTAGGAACCATAACTGCAAACTCAGGCAGAAATAACTCCCTACAGAGATGAACTCTGTGCAAAGTGCTTTATGACTTCCAGGACATTTTAAGCATTGCTTGGCATAATGCCCTGCAGCTGAGGTATCTGTCAGATGGTAGAGAAGAGTAACCTATTAAGTGATGTGATAATAACTGTTTGGAGGATCACGCGTCCATAGTCAGCTATTACGCATTGTGTATGTACATGATTTGCAAGGTCCAGCCTATCACTGTCAAAAGTACTGCTTCTCAAGCAATTAGAAGATGTACCTTTGCTTTTATCGGTACCTCAGTTAACAGCGAGTTTTCTATTATGCTCCAGAGGACATTAATTGAAGGTTCAAAGTAATCATCACTGTTCATCTGAGGCCTAGAGTTGATGTGGCTCATCTCTCCAATGAAGAATTGGGGTAAACGTTGCCACTGCACGCACTTGATAAATCACACTTCTTCAATACCCAGTTTGCATTGTTTCTAATTCTTTATAATTCCTTATGCTACCTTGGGAATGTATTACTCTTCACATAACAATATTTCCAGAGCCAGTTCCTTTTTTATTTGCAGTTCCCACTCTCTGGAAGGAAATCTTAAGCCATTATGATCACAAGACATTAAAGAAGATGCAGCAGACTTCCAAAGCTGCTTTTTTATTTTGTTTTTTAAAAGATTTTAAAGGACTTAAAAATCTAAAAATAAGATTTTATATGCATTTAAATTGCCATGCATCCAGACTCATATCAGTTTAGCTAAAGGTGTATCTTTAGATGAACTACTTCAGCTACAGCAATTAAATTTAGTAAGACTGGACTAGGGGAAAATTACTTCCATGAGCACACGGTTCCATTTGATTAAGTTAGTACAAAGATCAGTGGCAAACTCTTTCACACTCTTTGAAATGTCTTACAGCAATAGAGCAGGGAGTTGGCATTATTTTAGTAAAACTAGCTGTAAACTGATCTAAGAGTATTTCCACTAAGGTATTGCGGTGGATTCAGCAAGTCAGTTTTAGGGTCCCTACAATTAAGCCAATGTAATATATTGCCTTTGGGTAAGCTTCTAGATTTCTGTGGAAAACATGAATGAACAAAGTATTGAATCCAGACAGATTTTTATCATCTGTAAAACAATTCCAGTACAGACTTCTAAGGGAAGATAGAAGATTTTCCACCATATATACACACATATGTGTGTTTTATGCCTGCACATGCTCTGTAAACCCAAATCTTTTCAGGCCAACCCTGTGGAGTAACTTTGCCCAGGTACAGAAGCCATTCTGAACTTCTGTATGTATTTTTATCACTGCTCACCCTCCAGTCCTGCACTTCACTGTCCCATGTCCGAAACTTCCCCCATGGCCTCTTGAGCCCATGAAGTCCTTCAGCTCTTGCCTTCCCTCTGTGTGGTTCCACAGCTTCTCTCTCTCACTGGCTACATTTAAGCCACAGGGCATGTGTTTTCCAGGATGCGCTGCAAACTAGAGAAGTGCATGTACCTGACCTCTGACCCATGGTGGTTCATACTATTGGCCTAGTTCCTCAAGAGTTTGGGCTTTAGACAGCTTGCACTCTCAAAATAAGTGAAGCTGGGGGGCTGCCCTAGCCAGGTGTCATTCCCAACAGCAGGATGGACAAGGCTCTTGTGTTTCCCAAGAGAAGTGTTTAGCCATGTGGAAGTGAGCTGTGCTATGTCTCTTACCCTCAAGGCCAGAAAAAGGGCTGGGATCTGTTCTATTTACCAGTAGCGATATAGACAGGAATCCTGCAAAACAAACTTCCATTTGGATATAGTACACAACCAAACAGTTAGGAAAAGTGAAATGTAATAGAGTAATAGAAATGTTGCAAGGTTATTGTTTCAAGAAAGGTTTCATCACTGTACGTCTGTTTATTGTGAAGTAGAGCAAATAAAGACAATTGATGAGTAGAGCTGACAGATTACATGGCAGTCTTAAAGACTCACCAATCTGTGTGAGCGTTTGTATCTCCTTCATTCAAAACAGAGAAATTAACACTGGACTGAATTAAGAACAAAGAGTACATCAGGCAGTGGCTTTAGTAGAGTCCAAGGAAGTTAGCAGTTAGCATACTGCATTAGCTTAATTCATCAGCTCTACATGATGTTTTAATATATTATGTCACTCCAGTCCGAACAAAAACAAAAATTGTTGTTATAGAGGAAGAGTGAACAGGACAGACCCATGTGATATTTGAAGAACTCAGATCAAAGCCCACCACAGAGTTCAGTTTACCATTTTGGAAACAGAATTTGGGTTAAACTTGACACTATTTCTTATCCTGTTATAAAGAGCTTATTTTCACTTTCAAACTTACCCTAAATCTGTATCCATGCTTCTGAATTTATCCTAGATGCATTCACTCAACCCATTTTTATGTTGTCCATTTAAATGGAGACTTCATCACCCCACTATCAAGACACTTCGAGAACCTGGTCTAAAGCCATTCATCATAAGAAAGACTCCTGTAGACTTCAGTGTGTTTACAATTAGCTGTAAATCTGACATGTTTGAAGTGGGAACTGTTATTCATGACAGGAGAGGTTTTTAAACCTCATGTGCTACATTCCAGATAGCATTTGGACTTACTTAAAATGGTGCAACGTGCAAAACAAGTAGTGCATGAGCATTGAGTGTTCAGATAACGGTTTGTGACTGTAAAGCAAGAAAATATGTCTGGTTTTAAGAACAAACTGGCTCTGTTAATATCAGTTTGGCTGTAGTTTTTAAAAGTTACTGCCCATGGACTAGTCCTGTCTGTAATTCTCTAGTATGTCTAGTGCTACGTAATGATTGAATGCAATCAGGAAATTATGTTTTAGTTTTAGGCAAATAGACAACCCCAGCCTATCACAAAACCTTGTGCCCTTGTGCCTTCCCATCATCAGTACTGACGTAAGAGGTTTGGGTTTAGTTTCCTGTTATTTTTTTGTTGGTGGTGGTGGTGATGGTTGTTTTTTCCAGCAGTCAAGGCTTCTAAACAAGTTAAGCTAAATAATATTATTTAATTTGGCTGATGTAGTACCTTTATAATGATTGTGACTTAAGGACTTGTGGAAGAGTCCCCACCTGACAGCTTATGACAGTCATCACTTTATTGATCCCATCGAAGTGCATTTAAGGACGATCCCTAGCTGCTGTAACACAAGACACTGCAGTTCTCCCCAAAAGTGTGTCTGTATGGTAGAGAAATTATGCACAGATGTGGTCTGACTCATGACTATCACAGCTTGTAAAGAACAGTAGAAAAAGTGTGAATTATGCAATTGAAGGAGCATACCAAAATATTTATACTGTACTATAAAGGTGTTAGCTAAGGAAGTAAAACTGTAATAAATGAAGCAGGAAAAGGCAGCTATAGAAAGAGCTACTGTATAGGCATTGAAAGTCTCAAGGCAGGAGGAGAAGCAGCGTTCCTTGGAATACCTTTTTTTCCAAGATACAGAGGCTGCATGAGCGTTGGCACAAGGGGAGAGACCAGCTGAAGATAGCTCTTATGTGTTATATCCCTCCCAACACAGGGGAAAGCATAATCTGAACTCTGTTAGGATGGCACTGTTGCTGACCCGAGGGGGTTTCTACACAGTGATAAATACATCTGTCTGTCCTGGGGGGTTGCTTTCTTAGCAAGAACAGGCATTACAGCTCTTCTGACTGTGGAAGCAGGCTTCACACGTGTGGTAACATCAGAACAGTGTTGGTTTATTGTCCTGCTCCAAGCTGCAATGATCAAACGGTGCTGCCTGTGAGCTGTGGACAGCCCCAGTTACAGCATCTGGGCACCTTATTGACCCTTGATGTTTCTTAACCACCCCTTTCTCCAGCTAAACCCCTTCTTAGACAGCATCACTTTTCTATACTGGTCCCAGTTTTGCTTTAGACATACCCAAATGTGATATTACCGATACTGTTTCCTAGGTTTTTTTGGCCTTATGATATTACTGAGCTGGCTAGGTGGGTGCTCTTGGCCTTGCCAGATTCTGCTCCCCTATGGGTCTCCAGCAGTGCCTTCAGTCAGTCACAGAGCATGTCCACTTCTCACATAACCCCTCTAACCCCATATGAAATCTAGCCGTTCCTCACAGGAGAATGATGTTATACCAGCAAATGATTATTATTGCCTTTGCATGATCCCATGGTCTTCCTACACAAAGATTTTAGCAGTAGATACCTCAGAATAGTGCACTGAAGGTGGCTGTAGACTCTTACGGTGTGTTCTTAAAGCTTGCCTGGGAATACTGCTGGTAACAAGTAGTAGACATTGTCTGAAGTGATCTGAACAGTTTTCACTCAGTTCCTGATAGCTGTCAGATTATATCTAGGTCTTTTAAATCCTTCAAAGCAGCAAGCTGATGGACAGACACATTGAACTGACCGTTTCCATATAGCCATCTGCTACAAGTCATGGATGAGGAAAACACTTTCATTGCCTTGACTTTCAGTGGAGATCAGAAATGTCTGTGAGGGTGGGAATGCTTCCCATGTTTATGGCTGGTAATGCACCAGTAAGTTGAGAAGCACTTGAAAATGTAAAAATGAACAGAGCAAACAGGAGGTACTTGGTACAGTAGCTGAATAACCCAGGCAACATGGAGAAAGTGTATTTATTTTCACTGACACTATTTAGTTTCTTTTTTCCCTTGTGAAAAACACCTTTCTGATTAAAACTGTATTTTTGCAAGAATTCTGTTCATTGAAAAGTTGTTTTCCATATTCATGCTTAAAACTAGGTTCAGGCTCAAACTCCTCATTTGCAAAAGATACAAGAACACGCAGAATTATTCCCATCATATTCTCCTGTAAATGCCTCATATGCTGTCATTAATGCATGAGTTTTTACTGACATTTAAGCTGAGGATTCCTTCCCTTAAGCCAAACTTGAGATAAACCCTAGGCTTCTCCTGCGGCTGCCAAGAGCAGATCCCCATTTCAGCGAGCTGCCGAGTGACGTCCTTCTGCGGCTCTGGTCCTTGTGTGTGCAGGCTGGGCACGGGCCAGTTGTGCTAATGCCAGGAGGTGGAAGGAGACGAGGGGGAAACTGTACATTGATAAACTGATTCCAACTGTGCACAAGCTCTCAAACCTTCGGCAGATCTCAGTGGGGATGTTTCCTGAGAAGGGGCTGCAGTCCTGGACTGCATTCTGCTGCTAAGCTGTACTTGTATCAATGCAGAGGAAATGGACAGGCTTCAGGGCTCGACTTGGCTCGAGTTATGCTGGCAAGCATGGAACAGAGTCTATCCCAAAGTTACTCATACTGCTAAGGAAATGATAGCCATCTATTGCATTTAAATAACCCCTTTCATCCAGAAGAAATTTACAATGTTTTGAAGAAAATATATATAATTCCCCAAAGTCATGATTCAAGACCTATTTTAATAAAAATTATTCATTTTTGGCCATAATGTACGATGTGGATTAACTAAGTGCAATAATGAAATGTCATAATGGAAGATACTGGACACCCACACATCCTGTCTGTAGGTACAAGTTTACAGATAAACCAGGAAATTAAGCATAGCCCTCAAAAGTATCAGTCTCATAGAACACAACACCATCTCCATCTCACATTAAAATCCCAGGCTATACAGGTGAATGGAAGTAGCAAACCTACATGCTACACCTCTCTACCGCTGTATACACTGCTAGTGTTGAAGCTGTTGATAGAGAAATCAATATTGTAAACAACCATCCTTACTGCCTTCTTTCACCAGGGAAATACAGAAAAATCTGTTCCAAGTGCTCTTGAGCCTTCAGGTATATATACTGCTGAATTATGGCTGGACTGGGCAAAAGGGTTGTGCTGCAGCACATGCTTATTCCATACATTTGCAAGCTACTTTGAAACAAAGAAATTCCTGTATTCAAATTAAATACCATTATTAGTAAAGTATCATATATTTTTTAATAATTTCTTTTTAGTCCCATATGATAGTATGTCCATCCTTTCTTATTCTTTGGTGGGCATGCCATTATTATGCAGTTTGAAAGATCAATATACCCTATAGCTGGATATATACAGAGCAATCAAATTTAATATTATTATTTTTTATAGCAGCAGATGCAACAGATACACAGAAGTATGTATTTAAGAAATGCTACAGAACATTAAACTAGGTATTGCCGTTTCCATATTCTATTAATTTTAGTTACTCAACTGCAACACATTCATTCACAACATCTCGAACAGCAGTTTGATGTATATTCTGGTATAAACCCAAATGCCAAAATAACAAAAGGGCACTTGCAGACGCTGTCTAAACCGAACAGCTTGTCCTACAGTGGGGGAAGAGGTCCAGCTTGTCAGTCAATTGAGATGTTGTTCTGGGCCTGCTGAGTTGGCATCGCTGGAAAGAGGGACAGACATCTGTTCAGTAACTAGAAGCAAAGGGGGAAGCTAAGGAAAAATGAAAAGAGAAGATGCTGATGCACATAATTTCTGACTACTTTTTATCATATGGTCTTTAGTAACAACCCTAGATTTGATATTATGTGGCAGATATGGTTGATGTGCTCAGAAATAATTCACAGTAGACAATATTCAGCTAAGAGATCCACGTGCTAACAGAACGCCAGACCCTCCCTTTCTTTTTAAAATGTAGCTGGTTCAGTCCAAAATAAAGCTTTTGCTTTTAAGATGCTGCAAGCAGTTTCAAGAGTAAGACAATCCAAAATTTTCAAGTCAATAATCTCAGTAGGAAACATATTCATGGAAAAGAAGAGACAAATAGAGGTAAAGGGTTCTGTAATTCCCTGGTTACTACTTTTTGAATGGAGGAAACTTGGAGTTTGAAAATGGAGTTTGCACAATTTGTGGGGCAGAACTGTAACATTCTGCCCTTACTGTTACCTCCATTTCCTTTTTTCCAAATAATGTGCACTATTTATATAAAGAAGGGATTGAGAACCTTATCTGGAATGAACCAAGGCTATTGCATGGCTATGATGAGGTCCTTATCAATTAGATATGAGAAGCAATACATTACCCTCTGACTAGATTTGTATCCTTCCAGTTTTCTGTAGCACATGCAGAAATTGTTAGCATTCAGTGGATCAGACAAGGATGTGGCAAAAATCCATCAAGATTTTTATTGCTATGCATGAGTCATTAAAGTTTCTAGGGAGACTTATGGACTCTTTATATCCAGCTTTGGGTTATGGTAATAATGAAGACAATGTCTTTGACCTTGTTTAGAGAAAATAAGTCATCTTTTCTAGAATCTTTGTCATTGAGTTAGATGGCTTGAGGAAGAGCAGATTACAAATAACTTCACTAATACTGACTGAGCCTTTGGAATCAGACTTCTACAGCAGTGATTTATGGAAGCAGAACAGAAAACCAGGTCTGGAATGTCTAATTTTTATCAACATTACTGGAAGTTGGCTAGGACTAAAGTTGTGCAGACAAAGCCTTATGTGAAAATATTGATACTGGATATTGAGGAATGAATGATGGTAGATGACATGCTAAGTTTTACAGTCAAAAAGAACATTGGAAGCGTTTCATGTAGGGTTGGATGGGGCTTTGGGCAGTCTGATCTAGCCCATGGCAGGAGGATTAGACTAGATCCATTCTGTGATTCTGTGGTAATGTCACAGGATAAAGCTTGTGCCCTCACCAAGCAACACTTAGATGCTTATGTTCTGGTAAGGCAAATTCATCCTGGAGTATTGATGCCAGTTGTCAATATTCACAATGTTGTAGCTGTGTACCACAATATATCCAGATGAGAAACAGCAATATAGTGTGCTAGTGTGTTACCCGAAGGGTCTTTGTCCTGAGTAATTTACAGCCTGGTACAGGGCGAGACAACAAACCCATAGAGAACGAATGCAAGCTAGTAGGTAACTTCAGCCTTCAACCGTACTGGATCTCAGTGCAGTCAGTCCATCTGCTGACAAGCCTAAGGCAACATGTCTGCAGGGGCCCCAGCTGAGAGCGTGCTGGAGTGAGCAATGCAAACACGAGTTAATGCAAGTTGTCTGTCGGTCCTGGAGACCAGCATTTGAACCTCAGCCTAGAGCACAGGTGAAAATATGGACCGTGCTTTGCATTATTCATTACTTTATCCAGAGAAATACCAGGACCCAAATAAAAGATACCAGAAATGAAGAATTCTTTTGCCACACGCTTTCTGAACACTGGGGAGGTTTTGGACTGCTAAAGTGAAAATAACCCAGAGCTTGTATGCATGCTAGTATAGGAGTTACTTAGAGTTACTTCTAGTTAAGCTGTGGGGGGAGACTAAAAATAATCCATTCTGAAATTTTCCATAACGAAACAAGGCAAAGTGAAGATCTTTCAAATGAAAGATGCAAGGGAAACACAAGAATAAAAGCAAGCTACTCCACTAGACCCATCAACAGGATTAAACTGACTAAAAGCAGTTTTCTGTTGGGTGACAGAATCTGCTTGATGTGAATGTCAGGATAGGTACTGGCAGAAAACCAAACAGGATCATTCTAGTCCAGCGTTTTAAATTACAGCTGTAGGTGCTGACATGCAGTCTCAAGTAACTCTTCTAAACAAAGTTAAGAAGTTATTTCAGTAATAAAATTAACAGACGGCATCCCATATAATGTATTTACTGTCTGCAGTTGAAAGGAAACTTCTCTGGCTTTATTCATTTTAATAATCCTGCTGTTAGCTTGTTCTTCCAATGGGTCCAGAGCAAGGAGCTGGGCTTATAAAGGAGGCAAACAGTACAAGAATCTCTCGTATAATGTTCAGCATTGCACACCTACAATTCATACTGCCATTTCCTCCAGATATCCCTTGCTGCCAAGTCAGCACAGAACATGAATGGGAAAGTTCCTCAGAATGGTGTTTGGAGCCACCTGTATGGCAGAAAAGTACACACACACACACAAAAAAAACACTCCACACCATTCCATGTACTTCAGCACCCTTTTCTAGTCAGAAGTCACAGCAGCCATCCCTCCCTTCACATGCTTTCTCCCTTCTCCCATCAGTCCAGCCTGAAAGCAGGGCAGCAAGAAGGCAAGCTTTAACGTGCTGCAGCTTGGAATACCTGAACATCAGAAGCTCTCCCACACATCTCTTAAGCCTAAGTCCTGAGGTTTATCACAGCAAGTTTTGTAATCGCCAAGCTACAGTCTCAGCACTCCATCCTGACAATGTTTGACTTTACAAAAAGCTGGTTAATTCTCATACTCTGAAGAGAGTAAGTCACACTCCCTGAAATAAATACCAGTGCAAGGTTATCCAGTTGTACTGGTGACCTGTGTCACAACAGAGTTGTTGCTCGTTTATAAATTGAGATAGTTTATCTGATGTAACGATGAAGCAGAACATCAGTAATAACTGTGATTATCACCAGTAAGTGCTTGCTACAGCAGGACAGCTGCTTGTACATTCTAAAGAGGGCTTTGAAGATGAATCCTCCTCCTAAGTCATTTATAGAGACAAACCAGTATATGGAAATTGGCATTAATGGAAAAAAATCAGTACATAACTTAAACCTGGTGCAAAGATTTATTTCTATTCAAAAACTGATCACAAAATGAAAAATCAGCTCTAAGCCCCCCACCAAACTAGATACTAAGAAGTGAAGAGCGCTGGCTTGTTGCTGCCTGAGGTTAAGGTCTGAAGCAGGCTGTTTTTCTTTAATTTCTCAGCAGTTACTGTAGAGAAAGGTTGAGACACAAATAGCTATGTCATCTTCATCCGATCATGAGAAGCAGAGCAGAGGTCTGCTGCAAGGCTTACTGCACATGAGAATGTGTGCTAGACAACCTACCATCCTAACACTGAAGCTGAAGGATCTCACGAAACTTCTTGCTTCAGAACAGGCATCTGACGTGCTACAGAAGGCAATTACCTAAGCGAAATCTCATTAGGACAAGGCGGAATATCATGTACTGCAAGACTTAAAAAACAGTCCTTATTTTGTCTGTGTTGTTCAGGCCCAGTTGCCTGACTGCATACTGCAGCAGCGGACCAGTGCTGAGCAGAAGAGACAGTCCCATAGGTCTAGCACACGTAACAGTTCAGCTGTGTTTCCTTGACTTGAACCAGGGTGTTCACTCAGAGCTCAGCTGTGGTCCCAGTTCACTCTGTTGAGTAGTCTGAGATGTGCCCTTTGCCTCTGCAGAAGGATCTTCTGGTCCCCTAGTGAGGAAATGAAAGGCTTTATTAAGTTCCAGCAGAGACTGAGTGGAGCCTACTCAGAATGTTTTGCAAAGGCTGATTGCTACTTACATCATTTGGTATAAGAGAAGCCTATATATATATATAATTTTTTTTTTTTTGAATAATCATTTGCAGGGCAGGTTTTCCACATCTTTAATCCAGGAACCTGTCAGAGCTGACTGAATACAGAGTAGTTGCATCATTTTCAAGCAAAATAATTAGGTTTCAGCAGCCCTGAAAACCAGTTTCTGAAATTCTGTTCATTCCCCAAGTTGAGGGATCAGTCTGGCCTCACTGATTCCCTGGGGCAGGGAATGTGGAGGATCATCAGCAAAACCTCAGTTATTAATTCAAAGTAGTAACTTACTTCTCCTATGGAAGAGGTAAAATCATTTTAAACCAAGCAGGCATTAATTAGTACAGTATGCAATCTCTATGAAGACCTAAACTCCTTCAGACAGTTCTCAAATTCTGGATAGATGGAAAGCCGTAATGTGCAGAAAAATGCCCGGGCTTTAAGCTTGTGCAACTCTACATTTATTTGCAGCCATCCTTACTGAAGTCTGACAGCTAGTAATTTTTCGACCGTGTCGTAATTGCGTGAGGCATTGATCTCAGTTAGCCTTGGTAGGGAGGATTAAGACAAAGTTGCCTTTTCCTCTGATACCACGTTCAAGATTAAGAGGACATCATCTGGTCTGCCTTCTCAAACATTACTAGCAACAGTGGCTTGGAGCCATAGGGAAGAATGCTGATTTTCAGGGAGCTAGGTGCTCTTAAAAAGGGTTACAGAGTGTAGCAGTACTTACATGACAGCAGAAAACACAGAAGCAAGAAAGCCCACAAGCAGAAGGAACATCAGCACACTTAGAACTGATGTAATGACAATCATGCCTCCACTCCTTGGACCAGGCCAGGTATCAATTTTCATGGGAAGTTTAGCTGAAAAATCATGGGAAAAATGTTCCTATGATCCATTTTTTTTCCACTAAATTTCCCCATTTTACTAAATGAGGGAAAACAGGTGATTTTGGAGAGGAAATATGATGTCTAGGTGATTTATAGGAAACTAGTTCTAGACTCAATGTCAGCATTTAGAGGTTATAAGCCTGACAAATACCTATATTACCCAGAAATTTCACCAGCACCAGATACCATGATAGGCATCAAGTCTGAAACGGTGAGTACAAACTTGATCAAATAACTGTTTTGAAGTACACAAGGGAAGCAGACCATTATCCCATATTTAAGTCTGCTACTCCAGGACTGTAAGTCTGAAAAAAGGCTGTAGGAAAGGTTGCCCAGGGAGGCTGTGGATGCCCGCTGCCTGGAAGTGTTCAAGGCTAGGAAAGAACTGTGCATTAGGAAAGCAGTAATGTCCTCAGGCAAGCACAGCTACTCAGGAGACCTGAACAAGACTTACCTCTTTTACAGACTTACCTCTTTTGGTTTTGATTGGATCAGACCAAAGAGTTTGGTCTTTCATGATNNNGGGGAAAGGCATGAAATGAAATTTAAAAAAATCTGAGCTTCCTTACTGTCCTTCTGTAAGCTACTGGCTTAGCTAGTCAGATTCCAGTTGTTGGTTGAAGCATCAGGCAGAAACAGGGAAAGGTAACTGGCTATTTCCAGAGACCTTGTAAGGAACAAATAGAATTAATAATAGAAAAAGTATTCTGTACAATGTCATGCGGAGTTTGCACTCCATTCTTGTGAGCCTTGGCAGATGATAGCTTTCCAAACACAGTTATTCCCAGCTTGCTATTCCCTGTTGTGAAGAGCCTCATTATTTAGTGCAGCAAATGGTTTTGATTTCCATATGGAAGTCAAAGATTTCTTCCAATGATAGAGACCTTTGGCACTTTCTCTGCTAGGGAAAGTATTGAAAAAACAGGCCAACAGCACATTTGGCAAGGGAATCCACGTTCCATTCCACAACAGTTTGAGTTTTCAGAACTGTCTTGGGGTGACAGAAGAGGCTAGGCAGTTTTTGCAAAAGAGCTGACTGACAGTATTTTGTTTCAGAAGCAAAAGTCTCTGCAGCAGATACAGCTTCATGTGCCTGCCATCATTACCACAGGTTTTAAATAGTGGATAACAGCAAAACAAGTGTTTCAGGTAACAGCAGTTAGGGTGCCCAGATTCCCTGGCACAGGCTGCCCAGAGAAGCTGTGGCTGCCCCACCCCTGTCTGTGTTCAAGGCCAGGCTGGATGGGTTCCTGGGCAGTTTGATCCAGTGAGCTAGCGGGTGGCAGTCCTGTCCACGGCAGGGGGGTTGGAACTAGATGATGTCTGAGGTCCCTTCCAACCCAAGCCATCCTATGATTCTATGATTCCCCAGATGGCCAGCTTGAGAGACAGCTGGGGTCAGACAAGCCTGCAAGCCATCTGGCCCTCACTGCAAAGTCTCCAATCACATTGGGAACTTCCTAGAGTTGGAGGCCATGGAAAACTTTGGCTCCCCAGAATCCCATCAAAACAGCAAGCAGAACCAAACCCATGTCTGCAGTTTGGCAAACTCATCTGATACAAAATACATGGTGAATAAACTCAACATCATTTTCCAGTCAAAATCCTTTCTCCCAGCAATTTCCAATCAGATGCTGTCACTAGATCACCTGCTCCAGAGTAGGTATGGAACCAGAATCTCACACATGAATTTTCCCTCTGATCCATTAAATTAACATGATAGAGCTCACCCTTGCAAGAACATCATCTGCAGTGTGCTAGACCAAAGCTATTTTCATAACTCGCCTTGCAAGAGAGCATTTCTGTTAATGACTGACTGTGTTAAGTATTCACATACAAGGGAACATTTGAGAGTGAATTTTGCTTCTTATTGAGTTTTAAGGGCAGCAATCACCTAGTGAGAAATAAGAGTTATACCTGTATGTTGTATCTGGTGCAAGAGGTGGGTTACAGATGGCTAGGAAGTTTGGGTCATACAAACAACTCCCATCACCCCCGACTCTGAAGAGGTATTGTTTCAGGACATCAGAAACTTTGGTGACGTCTCCTGCATCAGCAAGCCTGGGGGGCGATGCACAGTTGGGAACACTGAACGAGGCAGCCTTGTAAGGTCCAAGCTGTCCCCCGTGTGTCTGTTGGAACGTGCTGTCCAGTGGCTTGCTGCTGTTGTCAGTCACCAGGAAGCTTATTGTGCTTGCTGCAGGAGAGGCGGTTTTCAACAAGGCTGTTAGAACTAATGCAGTCCTCTCCCTTCACCCTGTGTTTATTTGGCAACTTGTTCTTCTACCCAAAAACACTTCATCAGGAAACTAAATATCTGCTAACAGTCTGTGTAACAATCCTACCCCTTCCTCCTTATTTGTTGTTGAAGCTTTTTACACTTGTCCCTTAGAAACCAGGAAACATGTACAACATATCCCAGAACAGTACTCTGTATTGGCACCCTCCTAGATGTCCTCTTTTCCTCCACATCAGAAAGATCCCTGTGGTGGCAGAGGCTGCTCTTCATCCATACCCTACATGGCTCCCAAAAGCATCCAGCATTTCAGATTTGATACTACAGCCAAGGCAGAGCTTCTGTGGAGCCACAACTCTCCAGTCTGATGGAGCAGAAACCCCGAGGCCTCTGGTCATACAGCATCTGCACCTCCTGGAACACCGCAGTACACAGGCCAGTGTGTAGTGGCTGCGTGAACAGATGCAGTATCTACATTTCTGACCAGACAGGCTTGCCAGTGCTTCCAGACAGCATGACAGAAAGTCTGAAAGTCTTCACTGTTTCAAGCAGAGTGTACATCCACACCCAGCTCTACAGCATTGTTTGGAAAGCTCACTTCCAGCTCTCAAACTTTTCCTGTTGCAAAGCCAAAGCGCAAGTCCCGAGAGATGCTCCCAAGCTCTGCAACTGAGAGTTAATTTATTTTGGGAGCTCCCTCCAGCTGTTCAGTGCTGTCAGCAGTGAAGGACTGCCAGTTTTTCCAAAGCTGCAGTATACTGGGAACTACTGAAGGTTGTAAGCATTCTGCTGTGCTGCTGGAGCAGAGTTCTTGCAACTGCTTGGACATGAGAAGTTTTTAGTAATGATCCCATGCAAAATTACATCTCTTTTGAGAGAGAAAGGTTTCTCACACACATTCGAACTCTAACTTCAGGGTCAGTGTTCAAGTTAGTTGAACAGAGGAGTGCCAGGGCTCAGAAAAAGCCAACAATGTGAAAGTAAAGACTCGCTAAGACATGTGCTGTTGGGGCTGGCTTCCCGAAATTATGATAGTTCTTATACCTAGCCTTCCCCTCTCTCCCAGTCTCCAGTATCTCTCAGCCTGGCTATGGTGAGCAATCAAGTGCTATTGTCTAAGCAAGCTCAAGTTTTTTGTTTGTTTTTAAATTCATTAAGTCGATCAATTCTCACAGTGACATCAGAAAGAGTAGGCCTAAACGTTACATTTGTTCTTCAGAAATTTGCTAGACCCTCAGCTTTGTTAATTGCTGATGCACTTCCTTCCTTAGCAGCAGAGCAGAAGGTGTTAAAAAAATTAAAATCTCTTAAATTTCCCCTCTCCCTGCTCTAAAAGGCATCCAAGGGTGAGCCAATGTGCTTCTCTGCAGACGATAGAAAAATCCAAACAAAATTCCTCCGAGTCAGCCAAGTATTAAAAGCAGCAGAAGAGATTTCTCTCTTTATAACCCCTTTTGTAGAGATTCATACATCTGTGTGGAAAGCCTCTGACACAGAATCCACAGAAGACAGGGTGGCTGATGTTGTTTCTAACACAAAATAGGGCAGCTTTGCAGATATCATTGCTATCAGGTACTGTAGCCCTTTCTATACGTATAATGCACTTGTAATCTGTTTCTCTGCACATACAGAGATGTGCACCACATCCATGGGAAGTGTCTCGGAAGGCGGCGTGCTCACAGCTACTCTGGTAGCTGTATCAGACAGTGAGTCTGGTTAAGGCTTCTGCAAGTCCAAGGCAATGAAGAATTCTCCTTTTTCTGTTTTTTTTTTTTTTTTTTTTCAAAAGAGCAACACTCATCAGTGCAAATTTTAGCCAGTTTTGGCTGTTGACCAATTCCTCTTTCCTGCCCCTCTGAACAGGAGGCTGCAGACAGCCTTCAGGGGCAGCAATATGATGTAGCCGTGTCATTTACTCCTGTCAGCTTAAGGAGCAGTGCTAGCTGGCATTCAGAACAGTCTGCCAGAGCAGCAGGGAGCAGTGAGAGCAGCTCTTGGGCACAGCCAGCAACAATCCATTGCCAAGCAGTTATGAAATTCATTTTGTGAATGAACCCATGGGCCAGGCAACTCTGACCACAAGCTTACAAAAAAATTTGGTCCCTGCGAGGGCTGGCAACCCTGACTGTGAATCAAACAGCAGCAGATACCCAGCTTCTCTCAGATTTACTTTGGGGAGTTCAGGCTTTTATAAAAGACATTTGCCTTTAGACAAAGATAAGGTATTGAACTGCGGACAGCTTGGCTTCTGTAACGAGATTTGGGCAAGCCATTTATGGCTGATAGTGCTGCTCCGCATCTACTGAGAGCGATGCCAACAGCTGGCATCTTTAATCAGTCCCCTTCATTCACTTTGGCTATTTTATAAGAACTTAAAGAAAAAAAATGAGGCCAGAGGCTCAGCTTGCAGGTAGCTTACAACTACGTGTTTTCTGTTTTCCTCCACTCAGACTCACTCCCACCAAATTCTGAAGAATCACAAGTAACGGCCACACAATGAAGTTATTTTTCAGAGAGGAAGTAATGCTAGATACTTACCTGATCCCTTCATTGCATATAAGAAGATGGCATAAGATTTGTTTGGACGCAGTGAGCTGTCAAACACACAGAAAGGCTTCTCTAGAGCAACTGTAGTGAGAGTGGGGTTGTTCGTCACAAGCTGAGGGGCTGCAAGCTGAGGTTTCAGGCTCTGATCTGGAAGAGAATGTTACCAAAATCTATTTGATCTGATTGTCAACACAGGTCCTGGAACAGAGAGTTAACACTCAAAAAGAAGCAAAACCACCTAAGAGAAACAGAAAGGGAAGAGATGCAGAGTGGAGCAAGGGAAGAGACTGGAGATAGATGCCACTTGCCTGCACACAGCTGCCCCAGGCAGCAGAGGGCAAACACAACCGAACACCTGCGCATGCTTGAGCCCTCCAGGCACCTGCCACAAAAACAAAAACAAGGCTGGCAGGCAGCCCACTGCTAAAGATGTCTCACATCCACTCCCTCCCTGTAGTCAAGCACACCTGCCCCCTGACACAAGCTCCCACCTCCTCAGCACCTCCCTATATGCTGATCATCTCCTTCTTGGGGTGCCAATCACCACAGCTCTTACCTGCCCGGGCTGAGGGCGGTGTTGCATGGTTTGTTTCTGGGGGTGGGCAGCAGCTTAGCTCTCAGCAGTGCTGGGGGTGGAGAGAGTTTCTTCTGTGTGTAATTGATAGGTGTCGTTTTTTCTTCACGTTCTTCTGTCTAAAAGCCTTTGAAATCTCTTGTGTAGGAGAACTCTAGGACTGAATATCTGAACCAATGGACATAGCAGAAGTGTCTGATTCGCAATTCTAATTTTGGGCAACCTTAGCTAAGAGGTTGCAGTTGCCTTCTGAACAGTGTTCATGGGTTATATCTTGAAAAACACAAGCCTTCTGATTCTGCATAACCTCAGTGGGATTCAGGACAACTGCCTGAATAACAAGCCACTGGGAAAGCTGAATCACACCTGTCATACTGAACTGGTCGTCTGAGAATACTCCTGATGAGTTTAGCTGTTATGGATGGCCTCTTACATAAGAGCTCAGATTACAGAACTAATAATCACCAGTTTAAAATAGACTGAGGGGAAAAATATCACCAAGATTTTACAGAAGAGATGGAGCTAGCTTGATGCCACTGAGCCAACTCCAGATTTACACTAATATCACTACTGTTACATTAGCAATCCATCTCCTTTATTGATATGCCACGGGCCCCTGAAATCTGTTTGAAATAAGTAATCAAATGATTATAATGCAATTTCCTCTCTGTATGTGTGTCACTTTCTTTCAAATTCTGCAAGTCAGCTTCATTGTGTTTGGTTTGACTTTTTTCTCACACTACTTTTGAGGGAGAATATTGAATACAGAGTTATCCCAGATTTGCACTGCTATGGAGTAAGGATGAGTTTTATTATTCCTTTACAATGCACTCTGAGCCTTTACTGGCATAAATAGGTAAATCAGAATAAAAATACTCATGTAAACCAGAAAAAAAAAAATCTTATCCCTCTGTCTTTTATTCCTAGGAATCTGATTTTTAACAGTTTTAACAAGTTGAGCAAACTTGGTACTCATCTGCTGAAGGGTGTTTTTACTCCTGAAAGCAACGTCAATGATGCACAAAACCTGGAAGGCCTTGAACTATGAAGTAAAAGCACAGTTATGAACAATGGGATCTCTTTCTGGATCATAAAATCAATACTTTCTCCAAACAGTGAATCCTGTACAATCAGATTCTGAATTCTTTAGACAGGTAACTCTTACAGAACAATCAACAGTAATCTTTTTCGCTTCTTCTTAAGGCAGAAAATACACACATTGTTTACCTAATAAAAAAAAAAAAAAGAACACCAGGACATATTGGATGTCAGAGAAAAATAAATATTCTATTTCATAGCATGCAAGCTACTTCATGTTTTGCAGGATACTCTTCCGAGCTTTACATCAAAGCTCTGCTCCTTCATTCACTTTCTAAAGTGGTCAGAACAGATGGACAGCAGAAAGAATAGCAGTTTGAAAAAACAACAAGTTAAAGCCCAGAATCACAATATAAATTGTTCTTCAAAGGTAACAATTATTATTATTATTTTAGACTCACAACCATCAAGCAATAAATCCATTACTCAGCAAAACTCTGCATGACCTTCTTGGAGTTTTGCCTGGATGAAGGCTGTGTTACAGCACTCCACGGGCTGCGGTCATACAAGCTGTTACTCATGTGATGAATTTTGCAGCTATCAGAGGTGTGTGGACAGAGTTGCTCATCACAGAACAGTTAATCATCTTTATAAGTGGTTACAGGATGACAGTTTCAGCCACTATTTCTCATGAGGCTGTTGTCTTAAGCCGTCATGATTTAGCTGAGTACCAAGCCATCTCGTGCTCTGGTGGAATTCACCAGCCGCACAAGAGGGGGGGTAACACTGCTGTGTTCTGAGATTTTACAGTTGTTGGGTTTGCTCCATGTTTAAAATAATCTCCAACAAATAGAGGAAAACAACATGACAATGAGCTCTCCCAGCTCCATCTGTGCTGACAGATGTGCCCTAAATTAGGACCAGATTCCATCCTTGCTTACACTCATGTAAATCCATAGTGACTCCGCTGAAGTCAGGGGGACTGGCCTGAATTTAGAGGATGTTACCATGAACTTAACCTCAGTGTAATTATAGAGTCCCCTAAAGCAAGAACAAGAGAAGAAATCAATGTAAATTCCTGTGTCTTTTTTTAAATAACAATGCCAATTTTCTTGCTTTATGTTACCTTGTGGGCTATTCTGGAGTAATTCATAGAAATCTCTAGAGTCGGTTAGGGCTGATGCTCTGAGAGTACAAACTTTATCTGTAACCCGGCCTTTCCAAGGCTGTGTGAAGTCCATGCAGAGCTGGGGACAGTAAGGTCCTGAAGGCCAGGCAGTCTATGGAGTTCTCCAAGATCTGAAGTCCAAGCCTTCTTTACATCTTCAGCTGAGGGCAGAGTGGAGATAACCCTCCACATTTTGCTGTACTCCATCCCTCTGCTTCACTGCACAGGCTGAAATTTGTGGTCAACTTGCAAGCACAGCTCCATGTAGAGAACATTACAGTGTATAATAAACAGATTGAGACAATCCAGTCTGAAGGGTGGTAAAGATAAGTAAAATGTAGAATCCATTTTGAAGTACTTTGACCATCATCACTGGTTGTCTGAAGAGCTATTATAAGCTTGCAATTTCCTGCAAATATCTTTGTAGGTGTAGATGTTGAGGAAGGAGCTGAAAGAGGAAAGAAGTAATGCCCATGTGGATTAAATTAAAAAAAAAAAAATCAATGAATATGGAATCATAGAATCATAGAATCATTCAAGTTGGAAGGGACCTTTAAAGGCCATCCAGTCCAGCTCCCCTGCAGTGCGCAGGGACACCTACAGCTGGATCAGGTTGCTCAGAGCCCTGTCCAGCCTGACCTTGAAGGTCTCCAGGGAATACAGGAGATGTGGAAGATAATGCAGAGATTGTTAAAAAAAACTGACAAAACAGGTCATCAATGTGTGGGAGAGTGGTGGAGATATAACAGATAAAAAATGGGCAAGTACATAGTTATAACTGTAAAAAATCCTGAAAGTGAGAACAAGACGGAATGTGAAACTGGAAAAGTTTCTCCTTCTGCCAGTCACTCTATTTCAGATGATCTGGTGGGATCTGTAACCTCCTCTGCTGCTCAGTCATGCACCATCTGGCCTGCAGAGCTTAGCTGCAGGGAGAGCTGCTCTAGTACAGTTGTGATGGTGAGGACATTTGTCCTTTTGAGAGCTGCACTAAAACAAAAAAAATCAGTTCTGAGATGTTACTGGGCTGCTACTATGGACTTCAAAAGTGGTTGTTCTGGGGGCTACTGTTAGTAATATTATCAAAGGCAGAATCTGGAAATCCAGCCTGTCCTGGCAATGGAGAACTCCAGTTATTGGAAAACAACCTTCACTCACTGCCACACTGTATTTATATGATAGGGCTGTCGATAAAAGGGAGAAATTTCCCATTTATCCAGGGAGAAAACTCCTCACTGAAGCAGGAGGTGAAAGACCTTTTACGACATTTCTCTCTCAAAGTCATCCCAGAATACTTCAAAAGAGTAGGAGATTCACAGCTCAGGATCTGCTGCATAAAGGCCACATGGATGCCAAGACAAGGGCCATCCACTTCAGATCTTGAAATCTGCACACTCATTAACATGGCTTCAGGATTCATTATTTGGGGCTCTCTTCATCCTTTCCTAATAGAGTCCCTTGGTGTTTACAGATCATGGATCTCAGGAAGACCTCTGCAATGTTAAAAAGGCACTGATGTGATGGAGGTGAGCCCATCCTACAGTCACTCTGCACAGGAACAAACTTAGGCGCTGGGGGGGGTCCCATCTGTGCACAGATCTGAGTAGCATGACTCACTGAGCCACCAATCTCCGTAAATTAGAAATCTTCCACATGTCCATAAGGAAATAGGAAGGCTCAGTTATAAAGATGAGATCCTGGAACTTATTTTATCATCTGGTGACAATTAATTTTGTGCAAACGTGAAAGGTCAAGCAGTGGAAGCATCAGGAAGGGTAAAAGAGCTGCTACGGAGGAAATCAGGGCCACACCATTGTCTAATGGAAATTGGCATGGCTCCGCTGAGGCGAGTTTCCTACTGACACAAGAGCTGGTCCTCCTAGCCTTCCCCTCAGAAATCATGTATAAGATCTTATCGTTGCAGGAAACCCCAAACAATCCCAGAGCACTGAAACATCTGCAGCTTGGAGGAGCCAGGGGTTAAAATGAAAGGCCCCTTTGTTACACAAAAGTTACCGTTTTTTTTTTTTTTTTCGCTGAGGAAATGTCTTTCCATCTACAGATATCTGCTTGAACTTGGACTAGCATGCTGCTGGGAACCACAAAGAAGTTGTTCTCTTCTCTATATGAAAATCCTGGGTGGAGGTGGCAGTAGGGATGTCACTAATGAAAACCAAGCACCCTTTCTTTGCTGCGGCCTTCTCAGAACGGCCCCTTATGATGGATCATTTGTGCCAGGCACAAATCACTGTAAGGCAGTCTCACATTTCTGCATGTATAAAATGATGAAAATTGTTGTTTTCTGCTTTAGCGGGATTGAGTTAATATTCCTGGCCTGCAAAGTCACTGCATTCCCCAGGCTGCAATTTCTGTTACTGGCTTCGTGCAGAAGCAACTTCATTGTGTTGTCATGTCATGGGCAGAGACAATGACCCTTTCCTGGCTGATGTAAGGAAGCAGGTCTTTCCAAGCAGTGTAATCCCTCGTCTTTATCCTCAGGATGGCCCTGAGTATCTGCATAATAGAGCCCTTTTGACTTCATTTGACCAGGTAAATAGTATTAAGCTTTCTAGGTTTGCAATCAAGAGTGAATTTTAACGACATCCAGATTGATTAATGCTTGAGGTTTGAGAAGGATCTCTGTGTAAGGGCTGGAGAGCAGGCTCTTTACTCACAGAGATTTTATTAGGGCTTGGAACACCTCTGTAAATATAGAGTCCTGAAATATCCCTGCATGGAGCCATTTTAATACCTTTGAGACTCAGCTGAATTCAGTGCAGCGGCTGTGGTTTTAAATGAAAGTACAACACAACCAGGCTCCTGTACTGATCAGGTTGCCAAATTCCACTGCAGTCAGAGAGGTATAAAAATTTTCTATAAATAATGATTAATTAGGTCCATAATATCATAGTTACAAATTGATAAAGCTTTCCATTAGGACTTCCTTTATGCATCAGTTGTAATCCTACTAGTTTATTCATTGTTCCCACGAGGACAAAAAGTATATTCTGTTCTGACTACAGCCTACAGATTGTAGCTGAAGTACTTCAGGCTAAATTCTGACAGATGTTGCTTGAAGATAACCAGATAAATGCTAAAACAGAGCTACCCTGTAGAAAGAAGTATATGAATTAGATGTTGCTTAGTCTGGATCTTCATTCTTCAGGCAACATCACAGAAATGCCCCATCTAGTTGCTTCCAAGAAATGTAAAAGGTTTTGAAACAATTCTGGTACATGGGTCCCTGGTCTTTGTATCTGTGGCTGCAGTGCAGACCACAGTGCAGGAAGATGGAGGCACTGAATGTCCAGCTGCTGCCAGCCAGAATTTATGTTCTGTACGGTGCCCATGCGCCTGGCTGCTCACAATTGTTTCATTTGTTACTTGAAAATGCAGTGCTCCATGGAATTAGGATGTAGGTTCCTACTGATCAAGTTTGAATTATCATTTCATCTGTTCCTCTTCATATATCATAGAAAATATTCTTCAAGTGATTTCTTGTTCAACTCTTGGCTTGAAGAGAAGCCATGAGAACACACAGAGCAGCAATGCTGTCAGCCCTGTACTGAGTTTTCTATAAGCCAGCATCCAAAGATTGCTTTTTTAAGGAGCTTGTCTGATATGATGATATATAGCAATTTCTCAAAACCATCCTCCTTTTAAGAATTACCCCCAAAGTATCTTGAAGCACAAATACAGCTGGAATATGTCTAGAATGAAATTTTTAGGAAGAAGATTCCTGATGCAGTCACCTACTGTAACTCACAATTGCTTTAGGCAAAGGAAACTCTTGACCTAACTGTTCGCATGGTTTGTAGTTTAACATGACGTTCTTAGAGTTTCAGTGTAGAACAGACTGAGATGCTTTACGGTTTCTCTACAGCTCCTCTGAGAGTATGTGTATGGTGGATATGCTTGGCGGTAAATAGCTTTGGTCAGTGATTCAAGGCTGAAAAGCCAAGCTTACACTTTAGAAAGCATTTGCAAAAATACGTCCAAGAATCATTTCTTTGACATTGAGAAGTGAAGCAGCCACTCAAGAAACAGTAAAAAACAGACTGACCATGTTTCTCCTGATTTATATGCTTCCAGTGTTCTAAGCTTTCAGATGATCTCAGTGGCATCTATCAGTTAATAATTGATCACAGGCAGGACTCAGTGTAAACAGCTGCTGGAGGAGCAGCGATAGATTAAACAGTCTGAGAATTCCAGCTATGCTGGCTTAAGTTCCTTTGCAGTTTATAGACTTAAACCTACAGCTCTGTGAAGCGAGAATTAATTAAATAATTCCAATTTTATTTTATCGTAAAAAGATTATATGAGACAAGCAAGCATTGCTGTGACCAATGTCTTAACGTGGAAACTGAGGCATGGTGAAGTGCAAGGACGTGACTGATGTTACAGTAGCAAAGAAACCCAGGGTCTCTACTCTCATTGTTCTTGGTCCAACAACTAGTGGACTGTGCTAAGATATTTTTACTTGACTTGGTAGGAAGAAGCTTGTTTCTCCTGTACAGAACTACTTAAACTTCTCAATGCACTCTGAGTGGGACTCGGTAGGACATTTTATTCTAAGAGGCTTCATTTCCAATCACATACCTTGCTCTCATCTCCAGCCCGCACAGCACTGCAGCCCACTTGTCTCAGCTCTCAGATGTTAATTAGCTCCTAAGGGTAGAGCTGGTTTGTGGTTAGGATCTGCACCGAGGATCCAAGAAAGATTATGCACGGTTAGGGACTCCCTCTGTAAGCAACTTATTGATTTTCTATTTTTCAACTGCCTGCTTGTAAGATAGAAAGAAAATCATTCCTCTCTCAGGTTTTGGTGCTCATGTCTATGCAAACTATGTGTTTAAGGGAAAAGATTATTCTTTATCATATACATGTATTGGTCATTTTAGCATTTAAAAGAAGAATTAGGCTTTGGTGTAATACAATTCAGTGGTCAAGTTTGGGCAGGCAGAGAATGAAACCCTTGAACACACTTTCAGTTTCCAAACATGAGCATAGAACATCTGGAAAGGAAGTCCTCACTCTGCATATCGAGGAAATTTAAATACATCTGGCTTGCAAGAGTGAGCTTTATAAGAACACAGACTAATCAGATATTCTTGCTCAGGAGCTGAGACCTGACCTTTTTTCATTCACAAAGTGTTCTGTGGCATTGCCGCGCCTGGTATGTGACCAGTTCAGTTTCAGAATCGCCACATACCAAGAGCCCAGACTCTGGAACACCACGTTTAATCCATGTATGTAGGCACATTCCCATAGACAGGCTGATGAAGAGCAGCAAAGAAAGCCCACAGCACCTCTAAAGCTCATTCAAATGATTAAGAAAAGCTATGTCAGGAAGGCTAAAAATACTGCATGATGTGAATTGTATTTTTAAGTATATTACAGTCAGGATAATCAACAAAGAAGTCAGATTAAAGATGTCCATGTGAAGATACGTGGGCTGAAACTGTTGTAAACTAGACCAGAGACCAAACAGACTGCCTGGTTCCCAAAACCATAAACACAGTGTGTAAAATTTCATTTGAGCACGCATCTTTGCTCATCTCATGCAAAGACAAGAATGTAGCCAGACCCTTTGGGATAAAACAGAAACAGATAAATTCTGCACTTCACTTGCAGTCCGGGTTTTGGACTTAATAGCAAATATTCACATGCAGTGACTGCTAAACTCTATCCTGATACAGAAGTTTCGAAAATGAGACTGAAAAGGTATTAAACAGACTTTGCAAAATGCATAAGAGCTTTCCACCATCTTCCAATCTAGCTGTAATTTTTGTTCTACCAGACAGACCAGACTAGTTCATTGCTGTATCTTGCCTTTTACATTTTCAAGATATTTTCTCCTATCTTTTTTGTTAAGTACTCAAGAGCAAAGTACAGCTCCAAGAGGCCATTCCTGTTTGGTGAAAGTATTCAATTTCAGCAGAGATAATTCTGGAAGTTCAGCATCCCTGGACAGTACAAGCATTAGGGAACCATGTGCTAGTCTAGCCTCAAGTGCTTTTAAAACTGGGAAAGAAACCTACTCTTCTTCTTTCACAGTAACTGGTGTGACAGGTGTATTACTGGTGGCTGTGTAGGTCATAGAATTGTGGAATGGTTTGGGTTGGAAAAGACCTTAAAGATCAACCAGTTCCAACCCCCCTGCCATGGGCAGGAACACCTCTCACCCGACCAGGTTGCTCAGAGCCCCATCCAGCGTGGCCTTGAGCACTGCCAGGGAGGGGGCATCCACAGCCTCTCTGGGCAGCTTGTGCCAGTGTATCACCACCCTCACAGGAAAGAATTTCTTCCTAAATAATCACAGGTAATCAGTAAGTTTTCAACTTGCCAGCTGATGGATATATGTGGTCTCCCAGCAGCTGTGTTAGCTGAAAGTGAGTTAGCTTAAACTACTTAAGCTGCCATGTTTCATTACACATCTGCAGCAGTGTAAAAGCACAGTTGATCTGTCTCATCTGAAGAATAATAGAGCATAAAAATTGGGAAACGAGCGTTTGCAACTATCTATAGACATGGATCATCAACCACACTGGTAACTTCAAGAGGAAGGTTTGAGTAGGCTTAATTCATTTCCTAGTTCTTCTGGCTTAAAAAAGGATTACATCAGCTTAGTGCCAGTCCAACCTGACAACGTTATACCAGTAGCTCTGCTCTTCCAGTGTTATGTCTGCTAGTGGCAAGACTGAAGCAACTGCAAAACCAAAAGAAAATCCCCAAACTCGTACTTAGAGATCGCCATCAAGCAAAGCTAAATTTGTGTCTTAACATTTAACGTCACATAGTAAACCTTTGATGTGTTTACCTGCCGAAGGACTGACTGCATTTCAGCTCCTGCTATTTACACATCGTTTGCTCTACTCTCCGTTTATCTCAAATCTTCTGTTAACAAAGGGTTGCAAATCCCAAGGAAGATTGCTTATTATAGATCTTTATTACACCAAGTAATTGGTGTAAGCGGATTTATAGCCACACAGCCCTAAACTCTCCTCTTTAGAGTCAGTTCTACTAAGTGCAGTGGAGGTATGGGACAACACAGATATTTAATAAGAAAGATTGAGCAGCTCAAGCATTACAGCTGTGTTACATAATCTTGCTTGGTCAAAGCAGTTTTTCTACTAAAAGCTGTCTAGTGGTATTTACACACTGACATGCTGGAATCTGCACAGCATTTTTAACACAGGTCTAACATTATCATGCGTGGCTTTCTATGTTAAATACTGAAGTACCTCGCTAATCGAGACAGCAGAAAGGAATTTAAAAGTATATAGTCTGGCCAGTTTTATAAAAAGTCATTGTCACTGTTCCACCTGTGTTACGACACAGCAATAGATAGCGATCATCTGCGGCGGGAGCATAGGCTGCACAAACACGGACTCCGCACACGATCCAATATGAATACAGCAAAAGACCTGGACTCTGCACACGATTCCATGGGAATACAGCAAAGACCTCGACTCTGCATACAATTCCATGGGAATTCAGCAAAGACCCTTTATTATTCTCAGCAACTCCTAATATACACTACAAACTTCTGTTTGCACATAAATAACGTGCACATAAATAACTTTTAATTGGCTCAGGCTGACTTTCACGAGGCTTTAACGAGGCTAACACACACCCTCAAGGCCACGGTGATTGGCAGGACTCGATTTCGATGCATCCTGCTTGTTTTGGTTAGAATTCTTCTCTATCTCTTGAGCAGGCGCTTTACTGCTGTTTTTCTCTCCAAGGTGACTTCAAGGACTTGACTACGTGCCTCGGGCGAGCACTTCATATGGCTGGCTCACAACATGTCCACCTTCTCGTAGATATGTCTCTACAATCATCCAGAAGGACAGCATCATAAATTCGGCATCATAAATGTGAATACCGCTTACAAAGCTAAAATGATGAGTTGAACCCAGTGGAGCTACACAAGTTTATACCAAGTTGCATCAGCTCCTCCAAGCAGTAACCCTTCTTAACAGACAGTATCTGCTTAAATGGTCTGCAAACAATGAGAGGGAAAGACACAGGGAAGGGGAAGGCAGAGCTGTGTTTCCTCCAAAGGGAAAGGTTGGATGAAAGACATTGTACAGCACACATCCTCAGGCATTGTCAGGTGCACACAGTGCTTCTGCTGGGCGTGTTCCAAAATCATAAGCAGGTCAGGCAAGTGATGGTAAAGGAGGAAGGGATTTTTTTTGGTTTCTGATGAAAAATCCAGGGAGAATGTCATGGGTTGAGAGCACCAGTCTCAGCCTTAAGCAGACACAGTGGCAGCATCCTGGGATGGTGACACGAGGGAACTAATGTCGAAGTGTAGGAATGCTGATAAGCATGATAAAGAAAAGTCTTCTGCTGGCTTCATATAATGTTCCAGTAACTGTAACAGCAGTTCAAATTCCATTATTAATGGTTGAGAAATGATACTGCACAGTTTTTATGGAATAATTTACTAAAAACGATGAGGGGTGCTACTTACTATTACTGTAGGTCCAGACATTTTTTCCCCCACTTAATCTTACTACAAACTAAATTACTGTTCACTTCAGGCAGACATCTTCTTGAAATGGAAGGAAGGAAAATCTAGCAGGGGGCTCTGTTGCATCATCCATACTTCAGGCAAAGCTTCCCCTTATTCCTCAGGAAAAGATGCATGGAGACATTAAGATGTGTTAACATACTAAATATATATAAACTACTAAAACAGTGTACAATTACCAAAATTTTTATTCCAATGTCTAAGTAGTCTCATGGAATAATAATTTCTAGACTGATTATTTCATTACATTAGAGATCACTTAAATATGGAGACAGTGACTGGCAATAGTGCTCTTACTGAGTTGCATTACATTATCTGTGAACCCAAATTAACTTTTTCTTAATCTATTAAGAAAAAAAAAAATCTATTTGTTGTCTGTTCATGGTTTCTGTTTTATATTTTTTTTCATGTCTTTTTTTTATCCCCGCGCCTCCCCTTTTTATAGCTCTTTGGGAATGCTGTGCTAGATGCCTGTGCTTAAGAAATTAGAGCTCTGAAACAGGAAACTAGGTTGTAGCTCTTGAATTCATTGCCTTTTGAAACAAACTCAGAGAGCCACAGGTCATCAGGATCTCTTCTGAGGCCTGGTTTTTAGGTATAGGTCAATTTGCCCAGTTTCCTCAGCAATTCGCTATGAAGCCTTGCACCTTACATGCTTGTGAGTTCATATGGATGTTCACTGGCGTTTGTAGATGATGTGCTTTGCTCTGGTCTAGTGACAGAGCAGCAGTCTGAAAGTCAGGGTTTTGGGACAATCTGCTGATTACTAAAGAAACTAATTTCAGGGTAGTCAGTACCTGCAGCTTCACCAGTGTAAGGGTAGATTCGACCTTGTCAGGAATGTAAATATACATTTGTGAAGCTATACATCAGAATCTGCCCTTTTGTTTCTGTGTCTCAGCCTGCTCAGAAATGGCTCTCCTTTGACATTCTTCTGCCTTGGAGACATCTGAGGATATCAAACTAAGAAGCATTACGTGTTGGAATTTACACTGTAATCACAGCAAAGGCTAATATCTTCCAGGAAAATCCCATATTTTTTTCTAAAATTGTTTTCTTTGGTTGAAGCAATGAGCGTTTGATTCAAAGTCTGATTAAATGAAAGAATCACACATCTTTAAAAAGGTCAGGGTTTGCAGTGATTTGAAAGAAATGCACTGTAAAAGGTAGACTTATTCATCTTCCCGGCATTATGAAAGGCCTCAGCTAAACAAAAGATTGTCTCTGAGGAAGCACAGATACTTGTTTTTACAGGCCATATTAGCTGCACGGATCTTTAACATTTTTTCATTCACTGAAGTATTTATGAGCAAAGTTAGCATTCCTATTAACATTTAATATTCTTTTTCTCCACATTGCACCAAAATACGAGATAGATGAAGAGATAACTTGAGGGATGAAGACACAGGGCTCAGTGATGGCAATCTCTCACCTTTATGAGCAACTTTCTCATCTGGATGAAACAGGACACTAGCCAACCTGCTTTACAAGCTAGTGCAGAGCTCTTGAAAATGGTCAAGGTTGCAGTGACTTGGAAAGAATTTTGGTCGGTCCTAATTTAAGAGTGCGTTTATGTGTGATCAGGTGTATACACTTATTAGCTCTTATACTTCAACCTGACCTGCAAGAACTGAGTTCTACTGCCTGCCTAGAGATCTCCTTTCAATTTCTGAGCTCTTCAACTGAGAATTGAAGTCATTGAAACCGTTGAAATCTTTATATACACTATTTCAGTGAAATACAAGACTTGTGTTTCTAGCACGAGTTAAACAGGTAATAGTAGTTGGCTTCACATATGAGGCTTAGTTATCCAAGCCAGAGAATTTTCAGTCTGTCTTTACTACTGTTCTATTTTGGATGTTGAGTAAGATAGACAAGCATTGAATTTTAAGATAAAGGGTCTTCCTAAAATACAGTAGTTATGATTAGGTATATGGCACAATATAAATAGCCTGCAAATAACACAGGATGGGGAAAGCATATTGGATGAAAAAGTGCATGCATTTCTCTTCATTGTTTATATCTTAAGTTGTTTCATTTTATATTTATCTTTCTATCATATTTGAGATGAACATGGAAAGTCTTCACTGTGCAAGTCTTGATGCAAACACAGAATAGCAACCTCCACCCTGAAAAGTTTGCAGTGTAGATAGGTAAGTGAGGAAGGACAGGCATGCAGAGAGTCTGCGTGTTATGAACCAGAATATCTGAAATGGTGTCTCATTGGTGACGTTACCAGTAAAGCCATGGATGTCAAAGCAAGATTTGTTTTCCAAATTTTCCTTTGGATTTAAACTTTATCTACTGATTTATGAACAGTTCGACCCATGGTCCTTCTTCCCGGTTACAGTATGGTCTGTGGGGGGATTGTGCAGGCAGCACACCCCTCCTTTCATGCAGTCTAACCCCATCAAGCCCCACAGGAAGACAAGGTATCTTCTCCTTTTCCCCAGAAATGCCTTCCCTCCAGCTAAAGTTTATGAGTTACTCAGATTAGCACGGAATGGTTTTACACCATGCATGGCAAGAAACATGCAAGGTTCATCATCTCTTGTTTGTGCAGGAGAGTTAGTTTTATTGAACCAACCTCTGATTTCAGTCTCAACCTCATTACTTTGTCTCTTCGTCTCTTCCTAAGGGCCCATTTCTCCTGACCTTCTGAATAAACCCTGCAGATGGCAGTGATCTAGCTTGGAAGGCAGTGGCTGTTATTACCAGAATGAAAACATAACAGAGGGAGAAGAATTATGGCACAGCGATTCTAAGAACAGGTGTTCCTAAATTGCCATTTTTCCCTCAGTGGTGTCCTTTCAGTCTGCAGGTGCATACTTAAAGCAGTATACATGACTATGTGGACACAGCTAATGAAAGGTCTGCTTCTTAGAGTTGCACCTGTGGAAACTGAGCACTTCAGGCTTCTTAATGTTCTTTACAGAGTTTCAGACAACATTTAACAGATGTGGAACAAAAGCTTAGAAAGGGAATTCTTCAGATAATGAATGTCTGGTTCAGAACTAGGAAGCAGGGCACTGAACAAATAATCAGAAGATCCTGATAATCAGGGCTGTTACTGCATTGCCTGATCTCTGCCGTCCATTAAATGTAAGTCCTGGCCTAGTTCTATATTAGTAATACAGCAGAATATTAATTAGTAACTATCATTGTATTTGTACAATATTTTATGTATGATTTATGCCCACTGAAGCCAAGGTGTAAATCATTCCATGGCTGATGGATTGGGGCCTGTGTGTCTTTCAAGATATCCTACAGAAGGAAAATGTCATTGTGCTTACTCATGGCTGAAGTGAGAAATGCAGCACACGCTCACCAGGTCAGAGGGGGAAAAGAGAGTGAAACCAATAAAATGTTTACTGACATTACAGGCACTTTGAGTAGGATGTCCATAACATTAATAGCACTAGCAATTCTAGATAAGGACTAAAAATTTATCAGGTGAAGATGGAGCAATATAAAGAGCACTTACTATGCAAGAATGAACCCATCTTTTCCTAGCTTAGGTTTAATCTAGCGTGAGGCACCTACCTGTATTTGCACTTTTAAATTGCAGGGCCATTGCGGATTCCATTTTAAGGGAAGCTTAAAGGGAAGGGATTCCATTTTACAGCGGGGTTAGGTAATGACTGGCTAAATGAATGCTGTGTACAGATCTGCGTCTGAAAAAGACATTTTGGTACGCAGTTTTCATTATCACTCACCTTATGAACTTGGCTGCTGATGCACCCAGCTACACGGTCTGCAGAGATATTGTCTGGAAGTCCCATTGACGGGGTGGATTCATATCCCACCTGTGTGAAGCTGAGTGCTGTTCCCATTTTACAACGGCAGAGCTGAGGCACAAAAAAAATTGACAGTCCTACAGGACTGCACTGGGATGAAGGGGATGGCAATGGAACTGAACATGTTTCTCTTCCATCCCTCATCAGCTGTGCGAGGAGGCTGGAGGCTGACAGTGAAGGGGATGTGCCAGAGATCCTTCTGCCTTGGATGAGTGGTTGGCGTGCTGCTAGAAGCCCAGCAGAGCTCTGAGGTACTCCCAAGCTGTTCAACTGAGAGGTGACAGCTTGCCTCTGTAGGATGCAGTAATGTCAGCCATGCTGGAATCTCTAGGGGAACCAGGAGTTCTAACCCTCTGATGCACACTGGTACCTCTCTCAAGGTACGTCCTGTTCCTAGGCCTACAGCGGCCTTGTCATGACATCTAAAAATCAGCCACGTGCCAAGCTTGGCATTGAGGCCAGAAGTGCCCAAGCCTTTTGCTGGAAAGGTGACACCCTCTGGGGCGGCTGGAGAGAAGGCTGCAAGGTCCATTGAGACGTGATGCTTGGAGCAGATAGCCATCAGCAGCAGATTTCAAAAGAAGAGGCCCCAAATCTCAGCCTGCTCTTTAGAGGCAGGCTGTAAGTTAGTTGAGTTGTAGCATGGATAGAGGCTGTTGGTTCTCTTGAGCTCAGCTGTCTTTTCCATTTGTGCTTGCTTCCGCATGAAGATATTTTACACCATCTCTAGCTCCAGGGCACAGCACAGGCTGAGCCAGCTGCTCACTCTGAGCTAGGAGCCAAGGAGATACCACGGCCAGCAGGGCAGGAACCTCACCAGCCCACCCCATAGCCTCAGGCAAGACGAGCAGTGTAAGGCTGCAGTGGGAAGCAGCCACGATCATCCCAGGGTCCAGGCCACCAGACAAAGTCACAGCAATGAGGCATCCAGGCAGGAAAACAACCTTCAATCCAGGATCCAGGCCAGTGATGGCAACCTGGTCAGACAGAGCAGGCAGCTGCACAACAGAGTCCATGGCAAGGCAAGGCCACAGCCCGGCTGGGCTGACCAGCAGCCCTCCTACCACAGTGCTCCAGAAGAGGGCAAAGCCCGGGGCTGAGTTCAGACAGACAATGGGCAGGGATCACTTCAGCTGACCACTTCAGTTGACCTCTCTTTGCAAGGACAACGAAAGAGCATTAAGTTTGAAAGACGCTATGCTGGTATTATTTCTTAATTTCTTAAATGGTACAATGTAGAGAAGACAAAAAATGGTAAACGGTAAACAGTATGTAAGTGAAAGACAAGTACACAAACACAAGTTCAACCATGCACCACTTAGCTTGCTTACTTAAAGCTGTCCTAGGAAAACAAGGAAAGAGAGAGCCCATGCCTCCCTTGGAATTGCATATTCAGTAAAGTGGGAACATTTCAACACATGTAATTTATTTATACTTCAAGAAAAGGAATGGCTTCCCCCCCCCCCAGTCCTAAGCTTCTTGATTGGAAAGTAATTGCTCTGCTTTGAGGAGGCAAAGAGAGTTACAGATACAAGGCTTACATCAAAACTGGTAGCCTTGGTGCCACATGAAAGCCACTCAAAGGTGGCTGTGAGTGAAACCAGATAAATGCGCTGATAGTCAGCATGAGCACTGCCCAACTAAGACAATATTTATACATCTGCGGGGAGCGTATTTTATTTAGTGTTTGGAAGGTGGTCACTTGTTCATCCAGAACTTGAGTCTGTTTGGTGGAGACGAAGCGGTGGTGGGGCTGTGAAGGTCCAACCAGATGTTCTGGTTGAAGATTCCAGTGCTGACTCCCTGTTGCCACCTAGTGAATTCAAAGGTGATTTCACGACTGCTGTGTGCTTTGTTTGCTTGTTTGCTTCTCGTTTGAGATTTTTATTAGTTTGTATTCTGAGGAAAAAAAAAAAAAAAAAAAAGCATAACCAACATCAACAATTAAAAAAAAAAAAACTGCAAAGGGAAGGCTTAGAAAGTGTAACTGTTTCAGGGAAGGGATGGAAAGAGGCTAGCTATTCTGGCAGATTTTCAGGTATGATGTTTTGCTTTATGTCCAAACAGACAAATTCAGGGAAGCTCTCATAAGCTCCTGGGCTGACAAATTTTTACTCATGTTCCTCTAAGCGAAGACTGATTGCCTGGTAGCTCACCATTACAGTAGTAGGTGTTGGTACTTAGTCTTCCAGTACCACGATAATCTTCCTCCTCATCACCTCCTGCCCCTAGCTCATTTTGCCTTCTTTCTTCTTCTTCTCTGCTTCTGTTCCTCTCTGCTTGTTCAAATACTGGTCTTCATGCTGTCTCCCTGCCACCCATCCTCACTGTGAGCAAGACACCTTCTCCATTTTGTGTTTGGGAAGTAAATATCCCCCGCAGTAGCTGAGAAGTGAAACTCCTGATCATCCCCTGTCACAGCCCCTGAAACATCAGACAGGAGGTGTGAGGCAAGGACAACTTCTGGCTAGGATGCTAAGCTGAGCTGTAGCAACTTGGTTAAGCTCCTGAATCTTGCCTAGATTTTTGTCTGACTTCAGCAAGTCACTAAATTTTCACGCCTCAGCTGCTTTACCCTGAGAATTCCCCTCGTCTTTATACTTTGCATTGTGAGTCTGCTTTTATCATTAAAAAATACGGCAATACGAAATAGATATCACAGAACATGACAACAGATAGAGTATCCTAGTATCTGCTATATAACAAACACTCCTCTGAAATACAATCAAGGTCGGTTGATTTCTCTGTCCCTTAGTTGCCATCTGGCTCTCTGTCCCTCATTTGTTTGGTTATTTTCCATATGCTTTGACATTCACAAGGGTGACATAAGATACAGTGTAAAAAACCCTTCCTTTCTGCTCCATAGTAAAATGAGAATCAATACCCCTCACAGTTTGACAACATTTCTGTTGCAAATAGCGACCTTATTGATTAGCATTGATACCTCAGAGGTTCTTGGAGGCTTGTAACACCGTGTTTTACACATTAGTAATTTGGTCAGTGAAAGAAAGGTCTCAACAAGACAATTCTTCCAATAAACATTCCATGTTCAATTTAATAATAAATGAAGCAATAAATTGCAGGACTGAAAGACCTGAAAATCTCAGAGACAAAAATAATCACCCCTTGGAAACTGCAAACATTGATTTAACTGCATCTTTGGTGAGGAGATTTGGTAGCAGAGGTGCTTCATTTATAAGTTGTAAAAGATCTGCTGGTTAGAAAAGCCAGTAGAATCAAAATAATCACTTTACTCAAAGCACACATTTATTTAGGAGAGCAGTCTTTCTGGAATAGCGCCTAAGACCAAGAGAATTTTTAGCTGAGGTCAGATAATTAATAGGGATTTTCATACTTCATAATTCCAAGGCAGATAAAGATTTCCAACCTCGATACTTACATATGGTTGTGTCATTATTACGTATAAAACCATCCTGGAACATGTTCAGCTTCAAAAAAAAGGTCTGCAAGGTAAGAACTAGCGTATCTTTGAGACTCACCAAGGACATTCTGTCTATAGGCATGTTACAGTTAGGTGTGGGCAGTTATTATCAGGAAGAATGTAACAGTTTTCTAATTTCATTTGCGCGTAAGATTTTCTTCCTCAGTGGTGCCTGAGTACTGTCTATAGAAGCATAAATGGAAGTAGCAGAAAGCTGTCAGTTATGACAGGGCATGGACACTGCTGACAAAATTGGAAGTGACACTAAAATCAGCAAGAATATCTATAATGGCAGAAGTAAAACAACACACAAACTGACCCTGAGGGCCTCATGGATGCATAGCCAGATGCAAATATTGCATAACTGAGCAAGGAATGTAACCCTTGCCTATCAGCGAATGCAAAGCTTCAAATCTCGCTCTAAGAAGGACTGAAGAGTTGTAGTGGGGAATCAATAGAACCAGAGAGAGAAAAATGCTTTTGGGATGCTGAGATAAAAATGGATCATGTAATCCTTTGTGAATGGAATGGGAGATATTTTTACTAAAAAGACAAAACAACAGGATAAAGATCACTGGAAGCAGTGACATCTTAAAAAAATGCTAAACATTTCTTATGACAAGGATTCCAGCTTGTCAAAACATAATGTGTGAGGAGAGAACTTAGTTGCAGCATGAGTACCCCTGTGGGAAGAAAAACCTAGGTACTGTAACCTGTTACTTCCACCTAAGAAAAAGGCAGGAAGAAGCAAGGAAGGAAACTGAAGGCTGATAAACACAAATGGAAAACTGACTTTAACTAATGGAAGAAGCCATGACAAATGATACGCTAAAGAATTACTGGTGAACTCAAGGTCAGTGGATAACAGTAAGCCGCAGAGCAGAAGTTACTTAGATAGCACAGTTGTGGTTGAAAAGTCATGTCCCGTGACACAGAGTCAGACTGAATCATTTTAATGCTGCCTTCTGGTCTCAAACTTTAGGACTCTGAGTTTAAACTGCACATTCTGGACATGAATAATTTTCAGATTTGCTGAGAACACTGCCATTTAACCAGTCACCCCTTTTCCAGCCACTTTTGTTTGTTCCAAGAGTTACAAAACTAGAATTTATAATAGTATAGATCTCATTCTTCAGGCTTTGAAGTTTAATATTCAGAATTTATTCCCTCATAATATAGGATCTGATTTTATTTTTACTTATGGGATTTATTTCACTGTATGTTTTTTCTATCATTGTGGCTGAGTTACTTTTGAGGTAAGCAACAGCTGGTCTTCAATTACAGTCATTTTTATTTTCCACTAATTAAGATATTTTTGGATTTTTTGATATTTCCTAACAAAGTAAATTAGTTTTCATCTCCGGTTTCAAGAGCTGCTACCTTTGACTGAATGATAGGTCTTCTAGGCAAGGTTGTAAAGTATTTTTATATGAAGAAAGAGAATATTCTGCATCTTGAATATGTTGCTTGTAAAAAAAGACTTCAATTAGATGGAAAAGGAATAAAGAGTAGAACACTAATGAGAGTGCACACTGTTAAGCACACAGAGCGTTGTTCTTGCTGTCATGTTACAACTCTTTTATCTGGCATTCTCTCCTTGTTCATTTTCTCCTGTCTTTCTGTCAAATGCAGGGAAATTTTTCTGTCGTGTAGAAGAAAATTATTGACTGATGAGGCTTCAGCAGACAGTTAATATTTTACAAGGGGTTTTTTCTTTCTCATCTGCGTTTTTGATGTTGGTGGAGCTACTAACTGAAAGGAAATGGCAATAGCTCCCTCTAGTGAACTGAGCCCCTGCAGACGTGCAGGGGTGTGACCGCTAGGACAATCTTTTATTTTTATTTTTATTTTTATTTTTATTTTTATTTTTATTTTTATTTTTATTTTTATTTTTATTTTTATTTTTATTTTTATTTTTATTTTTATTTTTTTTTTTCCCCGCAGAAACATCCTCCAAACTCTTTTTCAGCTTTAGTACTTTCAGATACTAATTGCAAAATAAAACGCTCAGGTCTAAATCATGAAGACTCTAGAAAAGCTTAATTAATATCAATCTGACTGTCCGAAGCTGTAGCTCATGTTCCGTACCAGTGTGGCTTTGGGCCCGTCAGCCCAACGTTCTCCGGCGGCCAGGATGAGACACAGTCCACCTTCCTGCATGCATGCTGGTAAGAACCAGCATGAGGGGGAGTCGGCGTGTGTGCTGCAGTTAAGCTCAGCTTTTGCCCTTCCTCTCAAACAACAGAGGGTCAGCCCTAAGGGACATCCATCCCATTTTTCCTCCTCTGGAAGGAAGGAAAGGATTCCAAAAAGGTTTCTAGCAGAGGCTGTCAGGCTGTCATGCCTAACCACCAGCATCTTGAACACTCCTCTGCCGTTCAGATTGTTCATTTCAAGCACACAGACTGCTCTCTTCTCTCACGCCAGCTGGTGTTGCCTCTCTTTTTTCTCTCTTTCCAGGCCCTGAGCCTCTCCTCTCTCACTCCACTTCTGCGAATGATGGGTACAACAGTGACAAAAGGGCAATGCTGCTTCTGTTTGCCTTTCAGGATGAACTCCTGAAAGACAGCACCAGTTGTTCTGAGCATGGAGACATGAACTGTGTATTCATGGTTATTACTATTTGTGTTGCATATCCTCCTCTGGAAATCCTATAATTTGGCTGAAAATGCAGAAATGTTTCATTGACACCAAGCTGTTTTATTGGTTTTCCCTTCCGATCAGATATTAATCAATCAAGTTTACTTCCTGCAAGGTGCTGGATGACATACTCCATGTAAAGCAGTCATGGAAAGCTAATTTTCCCTGGCTCTGGAACATGAGACAGTAGCTAAACTGGACATAATATTCTCCAAGCTAAACTTCTGTGATCTCTAGGATTAACAAAGTAATTCTGAGCTTCCTCCCAGAGAGAAATATCAAAGTCTTTACTGCCCACAAGCACTACTCAACAAACGATTTTGTACGTGATGCATAGTTCAGAGTGTGAGTGTGACCATGGATATAGCAAGACTCACATGTCCTTCTTGCGTAGCACTGGACAAATTAAGTAGCCTGAAACTTAAAGTCTCCTGGGCTGCCTTACCCACTGTGGGGTAAAGAAGAATCTGGGAGAGGTGGAAGGGAATCTGAGGGCTGAGATTCCAGAATGTGTTGGACGAGATTATGTGGTTACTGTTGAATGAGAAGTAACTTAAATCCACCATAAACTTGGTCTTATTCTTAGCGCATCTTTTACCTTGAATCAGGTAGTAAGGTAGCTTTTATTAAAGCTAGACTGGAAAGAAATCATATGAGCAGACAAAGCGAGTGGTGTTGTCGAGTTCAGAAAGATTACAGAGTCTGCAAAGGAAAGGCCGAATTATAAATCTCCACCTCAAAGATTGTTTCTCCATTTCTCTACGACTATGAAACTTGGAAATCCACTAGTGTTCTGAAAGATCTTGGAATGCCTTTTGAAGGCAAGTACCTCAGTAAAACATTCATCTGTGAATGTAACAAATTCCTATCAAGTGTTGAGATTGTCACATAACCCATCAGCTTTACCAAGAGAAGACCTGAAACGCAAAGGAAGTAAAGCCAGAGTACGTCTGCTGTGGCGAATAGGTCCAAGAACAAAAGGTCAATCAAAAGAGTCCTTCTGCTGAACAATGCTGAGGAGGGGAAAAAGTATTGGTTCTAGGGGTTTCAGACCCCTAGGAAGTATGTAAAGCACGGCACAGGATTGACAGGGATGGAAGAACCTCGTTCACGATCTCACCTGTGTTTCTCAGCCTGGAGAGGACTGAAATAACAGTGTTCTAGTTTCACTGACCACATTTCAGTAAGTGAAACTCTTCGATAGGTCTGATTTTGATTTTCAATTAAGAAGGCCTTAACTGGGAAATTATTTCAGATAAGGCAGATTAATGATGACAGCATTCAAGAAAAGCTAGCTGATCATTTAGGTTCAGATTCAAAGTCATTTGGAATGCTTTCTCTACAGCTTCCTGTAGCAGTCCATCCCGCCTCCAGCAGTATCCAGAACCACAACTGGCAGTACAGGAGCAAATTCGCTGTGGCTGCCTTGTTTTTGCTTGTAGCTGAGCACAGCTCAGGTGCCACTGCTGGGTGATTTGCATGTCATAACAACTTCATGTACACTCGTCCTTTGCAGCCTAACTGGTTGTAGCTGTGGTCTGGTACTTTAGCTGATGCGTCTGTGTAGGCAACATTTACAGTTTAAGACTGCGTGTAGTACAGATGACTTGTGGATATGAATGAAACAATATTAAAATGAATGGATTTGTAGTCAAGACTGTATTACCTCGCCTTTTATTTCTTTGTCATTATAAAAAAGACAACTATTTTCTTCTTTTTTTCCCCTAGTTTTCTTCCTGTCCTTGTGTTATCTTTCTCATGTTTTATTTTTATCTCTTTGTTTTCGCGTGTTCTTAGTCAGCTCTGACACTTCCCAAGCTGTTGCTCACAGAAGCCACATGATAATGTAAAGCATCTGGCGTAGAACAAATCATACATGTTACTGTAGTTTGACCTATTAAAATGATCAAGAGCGTTTCCATGAAGTGGAAAAAGACACTGTAGTGGAAGCCCGAAGAGTAACATTATGTTTTCTGCCATGGAGAAATCTTTTAATAACAAAACACAGAAGGAACTAACGGAAGTGAATACAGTGTCCAGATTTTCTAAAGGGCAGGCTAAATTTGTTAATGCACATCAAACTTTGTTGTTTTAAGTAACATCAAGCCATCCATTTCTGTATGCCTTGGGACCGTGTGAGGGGGTAGGAAGAATAGTCAGAAATAATTTCATGAACACTAAGTAGTGCCAGGGCAGATTTTATATGGCGATGTGTAGAATTTTGGCGTGTCCTGTCTTTCAGCACATGTAAAGCATGCAAAGGGCTTTGTTCCTCATTATTTCCTGAGAATTATTGCATTTGCACAGATTAAGAGTCTGTCTTAATGCAGTCAGAACTGAGATCGTGGAGAGACGGTGGGAGGAGAAAGTGACCCAGTGAAAGATAAGAAAGAAAAAACCCCAACCGACAAAAGGGTCAGTAGAAGAATCAGACACCAGATTCAGGACTGCAAGACCTCCAGTAAAGCAGTCTCTGCACTGCATTGCACTGGATATCTTTTTAAAATGGGACCTTTTATTCTTAATAGAAATAGCAAATGCAATTAAATGAAAAATAGGAAATGGCTTTTGATAAGTGATTTGCTGCAGGGAATTGTGCTCAGGGACAGGCATATAGAAGCTTCATCTTCACTGTTGTACCTGGCACATTCTAGTTTGAAGAGAATTTAGAAATAAGTATTGGAGAACTATCAGAAAATGTGGAATGAGAGGTGCTTTATGTGTATTTGATAGTACTGTGCAATACCAGAGGGGTATTACATCCTGTGTTCAACAGATGACTAATATCCAGAGAAGTTCCTGCTCATGCAATGCTGAGTCTAAGGAGAGGTTTTGAGAGAAGCAGGCAGATTAGCTCAGGCACTCTATCATGCTAACACTGCAAACTGGCTGGCAGACTGGAAATGGCTTATGTTCTGGGGGTTGGAGAGGAGGTTAAAGAACACGGCACTACGTGTCCATAACCACAGTGAGGTAGCTACAAAACGTGGGATAGAGGGCGTGTGTCTAGAATCTCCGTGCCCTACTCTTACAACCAAAATGAAAATAAAAAGGCTTGGCTATTGGTATGTAAGAGTTACATATACCTTTATGTGTTAATGGTGGTTAGTCAGTGCATTGATGAGAACATCGCTTAAATTCCGAACACAAAATTGGTTGACTCAAAAGAGAGAAGCCAAAATAGAAATCAAATTATGTGTGTCAATGAGCTCTTGATAAGCAGATGAATTTTCTTGAGTGGCTCACCCTCAGGCTGTCATGTTTGCGTGACTGAGAACATGCCTGAAATGATTACTATTCTGGCTTTTATGTTTAAAGATGGCTTATTGAATCAGTTTAAGTATTAATCAATTTTATCCCCATTTTACCTAGTTGGAATCTCTGTAATGGAACTTCCCAGCTCTTTCACATCTTGTTGTAGAGACCTATACTTCTGGCACAGCTGGATGACCGAACTGTTACTCAGAATATCCCTTATTCCGTTTATATTCAGCTTCTCCCAAAGAATTCAAGGAGAGTATTTAGTCTTGTTTTCTTGCCTGAGCCAGCATTTGGTAACAATTCTGCACATGTGTCTCACCAAACTGGTCTTATCCTCTAATCCCTAAAGTGGCTGAGGAAATTCATTGCCGGTACAGGAAGATGTGTATGCCATGAAGGCTGCCTTCTTCCATTGCATGACGTACCGCAGTGTCAGGAGTAAGGTCTGAGTTCAGTGTGTAAGCGGGTTTCATTCAGTCGTGCGGACACTCTTCCTGCTCTGTGTTTTCCCAGACAAACTCCTATTTATGACTTCGTCCATAGCTGCTTGCCAGCAAATCCCTCTGAAAAGGCCTGAGGGAAGACACCCATGAGCAGGTTGTTCTTTAAAAAGCTGAAAAGTGGCTTAATGTTTTATGCAGCATATAAAGGTTCACTGTGCAAACCAGAGGAGTACCTCAGTCTCATGAACAGCCCTTTCTTTGAGGTTTTCAGTGTCCTGCAACCCCAGCCTAACAGCTGCTACTGTTTTTCTGCATTTTGTGTGTGAGATCAGCCTCAAAGCCAGAAGAAGGAAGGACAAGAGGACACTGTGCAATCTTCTCAAGCAAGCCTCATTGCCTCCTTTCTACTTTCTGAACCAACACAACTGACAAGGTCAAGAGCCTCTCCCAAGGAGCAAGAGCCCTGTGCTGTCCCTTCACCCCGTACTGCCTGGTCTTCACATTCTGTGCTCTGAACAGGGCAGTAGCAGGCTCCCATGCCAGCAGGTAGCAGTGGGCAGGAGGTGGGAGTTGTAACAAGAGCCACTTGCCTACAGAAAGGCTGAAGAAAATTCCCTGTCAAAATTGTTTTTGAGAATTATTTGTTTGGTGCATTTTTGTTTAAGATAAGTTACTTTCCTGTTGACAAGTTAGAGAGCTTCTTAGATTGTCTGCATTCAGGGCTGATGGAAAGTCTTGTTTCTCCAGAAGACTCCCCAGTCTATTTTTATGAGCAGCTCTCTTTTTCATAGTTGACAAGGAATTTGACTGAGCTTGCTGTATGAATTAAATGTGTATGTTTTCTAAGAAGAAAATATGCTGAAGTTTGTGTCATGTTGGAAGTTAGAAACTGCACAGCACTCACTGACTCTAAGGAGGGAGAGTGGGACATAGCTGGAGCTAATCTATACTCATATGTTTCATATTTCCAGTGCAGTTCAGCAGGAATGAGTCCGACTTACTGAGCATACTGAGTGTTTTTTAAGTTTGCCCAAAATGTCTAAACTAATTAAAAAAGAAGAAATTATAAGAATTTTAATTTTGTTCCTTTACTCCAACAGATGGCTAAGAGTGCTAGAAAAAGGGCTGTAACTTTCCTATTTCCATCTAGGAGAGGAGTCCTACAGCTCAACACATATTCCACCTCCAGAGTATAGCTATCATGGTGAAAATGCTTGTCGTTTTCCATGCTAACAGGACATGTAGCTTGGACAGAGCCATACAAACTGGATAATTTGCGAGAAGAGACCAGAAGCGTCCTGGTTGTCAAGGTCATAAGCTCAATCATAAGCTCACAGACTATCCCACTGGAAGCAAATTAAGATGCAAGAACACATTAAGATAGCCATTCTGGCAAGCAGCCTGCTTAAATAATGGGTTTTCTCTTGGCAGGCTTGATAAGCCTGCAGAAGCTACTAGGTAACTGCAAAGCTGCAGATCCTTTGTTTTAAAGACAAAGTGAAGTAGGTTTGAGGCATTTAGAAAACTGGGTACAGCAGTGAAAGCCGTGAGGTGGCAAAAATGTACAACTGCAGTCTCAGGGCTGTTGGAGGAAGATAACCATCAATGTTCAAGAGCTGATAAAAGTCACCGGCAGGTGACAACAGAGTTGTAAACTTTAAAGGAAGTGAAACTCAGTAGGACTAGTGTCAATTATGAAATGTTTCCAAGTCAGAAGCCAGCAACCAGCCCACCAGACCCACGTGATGCACGCAGAATGATTTGTATCATGGTGAGCTCTCCCAGAGGACGTGGCTGATGCTCAGCTGTGCATTTGCCTTCAGGTCCTGCCTGATGACACAGGCATTTTTAAATTTGAGATGAAATTTTAAAAATATAATATATATATATATAAAATATATAAAAAATATATAAATCCTCAAAGCTAACATTTTACAGGGAGCAAAAGGTTGACATACAAATATAGCACCAAAAATATCAGATTGAACCAAAAAAATGAAATACCAAGTTTTGAGGTTCTTAGACCAGTACCATGGCACCTTTGCTGTGATGATACTGAGAAAGCCTTCATAATTCCAATTATTTTCTGGACAAGCAAATCTAAAGTTTGACGAGTGAAGATACATAAAGCTGTGTGAAAGGAGAGCTGTAGGCTGAAGCAACTATCCGTGTCTGAAAAAATTGCTGCTGAAGAGGCAGCAGCAAAAAAAATTAAATAAATAGTAATTAAAAAGAAATTGTATGACTTACAGCAGGAAAAGGAAGCACTAGGAGAAAAGAATGAATGTGCAAATTAACATCGCTACAAAAGCTGAAACGATTTCTGAAAGGCATCACTGTACAGCACTTAATTAATGAAAGCAGTGTTCTGACTGGCAGGTTTATATCAGCTGGAAGACCTGTTGCAAATAAACAGTGGAAAATGTTAGAAACAGCAAAAACAAAACAAGCCTATGGACAGATCATACTGCAGAGATGGAACATTGGCAAGCATCATGGGAAACCAACAATTTTTTACAACGAGATTGAATAACCAGAGCCGAAACCTGAATCATTTGACATCAAAAATAGAACTGTGGAAAAGCTCTAGAAAGTGTAAAACCAATGCAGTTTCAGGTAAAAATGACAAGCTTTAAAAGAAATCAGACAGAAGAACCGGAATTGACAAGGTTATCAGTGAAATCACCAAACAGTTAAAAACCTGTGAGATCAGGAGGAGCCTTTGCAACAGTGTGATAACAGCATTTCATTCAAAATGCCCCTTGTGACCTAAGCGCATGGGTCTCTTCATTCTTCAGCAAAGACAGCATTGACCTGAGCAGAATTAGAGAAAGGCAAAAGTAGAGAGAGAGCAAGACACACTTGTTCCCAGAAAACCATGTGCCCACCAGATTTTTACCCTAAGAATAGTTGTCAACAAGATAATTGGATAGCAAAAGCTGCTCACAAAACTTCACATATTTTAAGAAAGCTTTTGACAGACTTCGGCATCAATGTCATTCTGGAACATCTTGAAATGTTACAATATCCAATGAAAATAAAAGACATCAGAACATTATATCAGGGCTGAGAATTAATTTTTAAGGAAACAGCTTCTGTGAATAGTGTAGTGCAGAACTCAATGTCAGATGAAAATATCTTCTCGAATTTCAACTATATGGAATTGCTTGCTGCATTTTGAGAACAGGTAATTACATGCAAAAGGATTTAACATTTGTTTTATAGGGCACCAGATAGCTAAACAATAGTACACTTGAGATTTAGATTTTGCTGAGGACACCGTGACCACCTTACCAATATGGTTACAAAAGAGCTTGTCCAACATTACAAATAGTCAGCCTCAATAATTAGCAGTGGAAAAGATCTAGTGAGAACTCAACAACTTCCAATGCAAATGTTCTGAAAGATGTCATCGACAGTACTAAAGGTGATACAGAAGGGATTTAATTAGGCAATATGACAACAGCTTTCCTCAGCTGAAATGCTTAGAGCCTACCATTCCTTGGACTTGCAGCCATACCAAAAGCAGCGTACACTCAGAGCTCTGTCTGCTCAGCAAAGTGTCTTCATCCCTGGGTGATGGAGCTACATTTGCACCAGCAGGTGCCAAACATACTTGGGCTCCTCCCCTGCAGGTGCTCTGCTGTCAGACCAAATGCTCGCTTACGTGCAAACAGAGGGGGTAACTGGGGAGCTGGACCCCAAGATTAGGTGTCAGGCCAGGGTACTCAGGGTACTCCTCGCTGCCTCTGATTTTAATGCAAGGTAAAAAACCCTGGAATATGAAATGAAAGTGAACTAATATTTTTTTCTCAGTCACCATCAGTGTAGATTTCCATTTTGCAGAGGTAGAAAATGAGCAAAAGGCTTGATTTTATCTTTTGAGAAATCGTTTCCCCAAGTTTCTCCCTACAAGACAAACTCAGAGTGGCTTCTCCTAATTCTTTTGGCCATCCAGGATGAACTCAGCCAGCCCATGAACAGGAAATCGGTTCTGTAGGATTTGTGGGATTAACCACTACCAGTCAGAGGGCTTGAAATGTGAAAGGATTTTGTAAAACTTTCTGCCCAACACTAACACAGAGATGCCAGACTTACTACTCCACTAAGTGCACTCATCTACACATCAGATTTCTGACAACAGCCTTCCTTCATGAACTCAAAACCAAGCTTTGCAAATATTATTTTTATAATGGATTACTTTTGCTTGCTTTTTATCACAACTAGATTGCTAAGAACAATTTCTCAGAACTGGTACCTGCATTTCCAGTTCGTATAAGCAAGAGCTCATGACTACTAAAAACGATGCTTCTCGTGGATTTGAACATATCTTTCCCTTTAAAACTCAGATGTATTTTATGTCTTCTCATACCCTCTGTACAACTGGCATCAGAACAGACTCATTGTATACACACATTTCTATGGTGTGACTCACAATTATTTTGAAAATCATTATTCTGGTAATGTAACGATGTATTCTACAGACTCTGCAATTAGAGAAAACTGCTACCAGTAAAATGTCATCTGGATAACTCTGTGCTAGTGTCCTTGCTTTAGTTCATTGATCTGTGCACTTCCAGCAGTCCCATCTGGGGATTCGATCTCTCAAGGAAATAATGAGTTTGAGAAATGCATCATTAATGTCATTCTTCTTGGTGATAAAAGAGAAAAAGCTGGGAAGAAAGGAGGGAAATAACCTATTTTTTTTTCCCTTTGTTCATGGCAAAGAGATACTGCTGATAATAGTAGTGCTGATTCAGGGTCTGCTGACATAACACCAATACAATGCTGAGGTGAACTCAAACTGCAAACTGCATTATCATAGATTCGTAGAACCATAGGGTCAGAGGGGACCTCAGAGACCATCTAGTTCCAACCCCCCTGCCATGGACAGAGTTGCCAGCCACTAGCTCACCAGATCAAACTGCCCAGGAACCCACCCAGCCATTAAATGGTCTGGGATTTGCTGAAGATGTTAACTGTCTTTCTCCTGGCTGCTGAGACTTCTCCCCTTCCAGCCTCTCTGCCTCCCATCGGCGTTTCAGCTTTGGTGAAGATTTTCCCTAGTTCCTCCAAAGCTCACCTGGTTTATCTGCAGCACTGCTTTGGCTCCTATGAGTGCTGCCTCTGGAGAGATCAAAGGCATTCCTCATTTGTCAGACTCACTGGAATTCATTTTAAATGAAAACAACGCAGCTTATTGAAACAAGACCCAGTTAAATTCTCATTTAAAACTGAAAATAAAAGCATAAGAGCAAGAAAGAGAGACGTTTAGTTTGCCTAGCCTTAGGCTTTATCTGGGGTTGTCTGAGGCACCTCACAGCAGCAGTCACCAGGGCTTGACTCAACAGAACTAAGCCTCGAGGGTGCTGCCCAGGGCTGGCTGTCTCCACTTCTGTCCCAGGCTTTCCGATGGCTCTTGAATGTCAATGATGCTTCAAAGTCCACCACAAAACCCCTCTGTTTCAGAGGACCTCCCCTGAGGGGCAGCCGTAGGCATCTGTGAGATGGCTGACAGGATGCCCTTAGAAGCTGTCCTGAGAGTGACTGCCTTGGAAGGGTAGAAGGATGCTTCAGGAAGCTGGTTCCTCTCCTCACGTTTATCTTCTCTTTTAGGAAGCCTTTTCATTAATGCTTATAAACAAACATATTTCAAAAATCACGCGATAAAAGTATTTTTTATTATGCAACAGCTTCAGTCACCTTCTGGTTTACTGCCATTTTAGAGGGACGACACAGGCACAGCAGATGTGATGCCAGTTTTAAGGGGCATGCTGTCTCAAGGCATCTGCATCAGATTTTTAGCAGTCCATAAATGGGATGCGCTCTGAATAGAGGTTTTGGCTGTAGGATAAAAAGAGAGGATCCATTTGCAAATGAAGTCCCAATTCTCTATAGGTCCAAGAATCTCTTGAGAGAGCAACATTCAGTGAGTGCTTCTTGCATAATTAGCATTCTAATTTTGAAAGTTTACTGCAAAATCAACTCTTTAATATTCTGCCCCTTTGTTTTCTTTTTTTATCACTTGTTTCCATAGCTTTTTTCAAAGTTGCACAATGTTTGATGCTTCAAAGTTTATTCCTTAGTAAAACTTTCCCCAGCATGTCTGAAAAGCAACCTTCCTACGATCCACTTTCAGTTTATATTTTGGTGTTTGTAGAAGAAGGCCAAACCTCCAGACTTCAAGCTCAAAAGTACAGTCAAAGGATGGGTTTATTCTCTGTAAACATACTTCTTTTGTCCTAAGAGAAAATGTCTAATGATATTTTGATGAAGTATCTGTTCTCTTCTGGCATTGTTGGTGGAAAGTGATCAGCAGGGTCCCGTTGCTCAGAATCTGGAGGGATCGATTGTTTGGTTACAGTGTTAGCAGTGTCCCAGTCAGGATGTATTGCAGAACAAGATTCCTGCATGCTCAGTGTTGTCGGTCACTGAAACCTTCACAGAACTGCCGTCCCTTGAAGCCAGGATCATTGTGCATTTTGCTCCTATTAACTCCCTTGCATAATCCTTACACCTCCCTTTCTGATCTGCAATGTAGCAGTAAGTTATTGTGTAGCTGCTGTTTTGCACCCTGACAGCAGGTGTATTTTACCAGCAAACCACGTACATACATCTTCTTTTAAGAGGTGTTTGAGACTTCATGAATGTTTAAAAAGTTTTTTTGAAATGTCTTGTTGAAAGACACAATACAAACACAAAATATTGCTATTCATACTTGTTATTATTTGAGTCCCTTTATACTCCTCTATGTTTTTCTCTAATATGTTAAATTCAGTCATTTCCAGAGTGCTTGGAAAGCTTCTTGACTGTTTGTGACAGCATTGAGGAATGTGTAATGAGAAACCTAAGGGAAAATGGGCTCTGTGCGAGAGCAATCCAATTTCCCCTCCAAACAAAATCTCTGGGCATCATAACATCAGCTCAGCTACTGCTCACAGTGTAAGAAAATTTCTTTTGAAATCATCCTTTTCTGCAGTGCCTCCACGGCTTCCATGTGAGCTGTGCCTTCTGTCACAGTACCATTAACAGCGGTACTCCTAATGAAAGGTGCCACCCGTGGAAGTGAGACCTAAGCCTTGGCCTGGAGGCAGCAGAAAATGAATTTTGGTACAGAGCAACAACTGTCTTCACAGAACATCTTCAAAGAACCTCCAAGTGTCGATGGAAGTAACTAATCTGTATGGATTTGAATCAGTCTGAAAGCTTCATGTTTTCCAGGGGGAAAACAAAGGAAAATAAAAAAAGGCACTTTGGGACTTTGGAAACTTTCTTTCTTGTTAGTACAACTATTGTGTTCAGGGCAGTTCAGCATGTTAGGCCCATTTTAAAACTACGGGATGAAGTTATTAAGGTGTTTCTTGAAGAAGCAGTGCAACAGAGGGAACTGAAATGTAGACACTGGGCTGGATCACAGTCTGAGCTATGTGCTGTTAGCTGCTGTAGTCTGGAATAAAATGGTGATAATGTATAAAGGGTTGCATACTTAGCTAGGTTCCTAAATCTTCAATTCGAGTTTAGATACCCTGCATCAAGAAGCCTGAAGACTTTTCGTGTCTGGCCCCTAAATAAAAAAACTTGGTCTGCAATAGCGTAAGTACCTTAAGCATTTCTCACTAACTTAAGAACGTGCCACAGGTCCTCTGAAAATCAGATCGTAGTCAGTACAACAAAGTATGACTTCAGGGTTCAAGCTGTACTTTCCTGTTTTTGAAATTGCTGATAAATCCCAAAAATACAGAATCTCTCTCTTCTGCGAAGCTGTCAGTCTCCATGCAGTCCATCCAGGTAGCACACTGGGCAGCCTACCTCAGCCTTTACTCCTGGAGCAGAGCATGCTGCTTGCACCCTGAACTCAGGTGTGGCCACAGGCCAGTGGCACTGTAGCTCCAAGGGAGAGGCTGTCGGCAAAGGAGCGATACAGCATCTCTGCAGCCTGCCGTACAGACCGCCCATCAGCCCCCACTCCTGGCTGCTTCCAGTGCTTCCAGCCCTGGCTGTTCTTCCTGCCAGGACACCAGCATGCACAAAAGTGGGGAAGGGGTTAAAGCTAATGCCTTTCTGCCGTTCAGGTCAGTCCTTTTACAGTCAAGCCAGGCTTCAGGCTTCATAAATTCAAATTTCCCTTCAGACTAGGCAAGGGAAAAAGATGGGGTGATACATCTTTAAGTAGAGAGGGTGAGATCATCTTCTTTTTATAGAAAATGAAATCATCCAAAATCTGCACAGCAGCAGGCTGAGTGCATTGCTAAAGCTACACGGAAAGAGCACAGTCTGGGAATTTCTTTCCAAATGAAAAGGGAGCACATATCCAGCCAGAACTTACCTTGAAACACGACTCCTAGACCCTGCCTCTATTTCTTAGAGAGGACTGAGGGTGTGGCTTCTTTTGTGTTATTACTTCTGCAGCCATTTAATTCCACCTCTGCAGTCATGACAGCGAAAAACAGGTCTTTCGTCTTCCACTGGGTATATCTGAGAAATCACCACGCTTTGAATCTTGTCTCAGAGAGGAAATATCTATTGCAGCTACGGAGCTATTACTAGACATCAAGATAAACCGATAAAACCCACGTAAGAAAGCTTCCCAGCCTAGTACTGTTCATTGTCAGGGGCATGTAAGAAAAACGAGTGAGTGGTTGTAAAAAAGACTTCGCCCCCATGCAAGCACACACACAGACATGCACAGACACAAACACGGATGTACCCAGCCTGAGTCAATGCTGGGTCAAGCACGGCCAGGTGGCACAAGTGGGATTCCTGCAATAGCAATGGAAACGTCACAGGCCATGTTTGCAGTCCTGGCTTGTCCCATGTGAAAACTTGGAAAACGTATTCTGAAACCAGTGTTCCACAAGTGCATCGATAGATCAGAGCAGTGCTGACATTTACCCGTGTGTTTTGAAAGCTGAGTGATGTCACTCTTCTTCCAACTGTTCTGTACCCTGCATTGCTCAGCACGAGTCACGCTAGGGTCGGCTTTTCTTGTGATTTCTAATTTTAGCAAAGGTTTAATAGCTTGATGCAAGAACTGAATCAGTTTTCAGGTTTGTCTTTGACTGTTTTTTTACACTGTAGCTTCATCTGGCAGGTGAGGAACAGCCCTTAAAGCTTAGTGAAAACTCCCAAAGGGGTGACCTCACCGCTGTCCCCTGCTAGGTGTGTTTATCACTTGCAATAAAGGGGCAAGGAGGTGAAGCGCTGCTCTGGTGTTTAGCGGCCTGGGGCTGGATCCCACCCTCTCCCTTAGTCACAGAAGGCACAGGGGAAATGAGATGCCCACGTAGGGGGATGACTGTAAGGAAGCACTTCTCTTGGTCATCAAGGAGCTTAGATAATATTAGGAATGACATAGATCAGAGAACTCCAAAAAGAAAATGGCAATTACAGCAGAACACGAGCTTCATTTCTGAAATATTGTGTTGCTTTATAGCTGTCCTTTCTCTTTTACTCTCATAAGCCTCTGAGAAGATCAGCTGTGAAATTTCACTCCACCTTCGTTAACAACCGTACCTAAGTACGCTGCATGCTATAAAAAGCAGATACATTAAAGATTGATGGTATTTATTAACACACGGCCATATCCTTAGCACTTGTAGGCTGGCACATCTCCATTGGTACCTAGCCAATACATCCCAGCTGAGAAGCCAGCCTTCAAAGTCGTGTCCCAAGGACAGTCACAGAACTGTCACTATCAGTTTAAGCAGGGCTTTCTTTCTTCATTCTGTCACTTTTTGTCTAATTTTTATCAAAAGGAAAGCCCTCATTTCAGTTGGTTTTCTGTCAAACAAATGCATGTGGTGGATGGAAGCGAAGTTTTTACATTTGATTAATTTATTATAGTTGCATTCTCAAAGTTTCTGGACAACAGGAGAGCATATTTTAATTGCAAAAATGTAGAAGTTTACAGGTTGCAGAGTCAAAGTATTCATTTACGTCTCACATTTTCATTTTTCTTTGTTCCCAAAGTTCATTCATAGAAGAAGTTCAGTTATGACCAGTAGATGGAAGATACTGATAAGATACGGATACCTTGCTATCTTCAGTGACCATTGCCTGGCCCTCTTCCTGTGATAATTCCATTTCATTCTGCATGTAACAATCAATATTCTTACAGGCATTCTTAGAGTTTTCATCATAACAGTATCAGATTATTTTTAAAACAATAACGACTTCATTTTCATACCATTTTCATGTGACATGATGATAAATACTTGCTTTACAACTGGAAGGCTAAGGAACAGAAGGATTCAGGTAAAAAAAAAAAAAAAATTACACTTACCTTGAGCACCCAGCATAACAGCTCAAGAACTACATATTTTTTAACTTCTCTTGCATTTTGTGACAAATAGTAGGGGACCTCAGGCTCAGTTCATCTTCAGCATACCATGGAACAGCTTCAACTGAGATATTTTCTTTCCTTGCCCTATAACTCCCCTGCTTCATCTACTAGACACATTCCTCGTTTCTGCAACACATGAAGCAGAGTCATTACAGACAATAAGCTAGCTCTCTGCACAGTCCTAAAGCAACCCAAGAGCATCTCCAGGCTCAGGTCAAGTGTTAAAAGGAGATGCATAAAGTGAAGAACGTTTTCAGGTTGTGCAAATTGAGTTAGCACTGGCACTAGAGAACTTCTGAGCACTTGTTTGTGCTGCTTTGTCTTTTTTCTCACACTGTTTTTACGTCCTTCCCAACACTTTAAAAAGGTTGAACCAAATAATTTAAAACAATGGCCAAGACCCAACAATATCACTGCTCAGCCTAAAGTCTGTCACTACCCAAATGGCAGCCCACTTTCCAAGGCTTAGAAAAATTGATGTAGCCTTTAAAAAAAGAAAAGCATCATCATGCCTTTGGAGTTATTACCCAAACTAAATAGTGAAAGTTTTAAAGAATCATTTATTAGTAGCAAAATACGTATATAACCAAGCAGAACTGTATATAATTAAGCAGAACCAGGGCAGAAACTTAAAGTTCAATAACAACTGAGAGAAAGATGGATGAGTATGTATGTGTATGTTCATGTACGTGTGTGCTTAAAAGGGATCTTGGTAATTTTTCATTGACTTTTCCTAAAAATCAGTCATTCTATAAATTACATTATAGCTTTAAAGTAACCATTTTAAATACATTGTGGCAGTGCATTAAATTATTCACCTTTTTCTTCTGCTGTCCATCTAAAATACTAACTGTTCTAAAATTAAAACCAATATCAACAAAGAGATGGCACAGGAATGCATGTGGCATCTCACCAATGAGTAATTTTAATGCTTCTAAAATGAAAAGCTTTGGCTTTCCTTTCAAGGTCCATTGTGTTGCATAGACAAAAACAAAACCAAAGCCCAGCATGACTAATTTTCTGCCTTAATTATGACAGCCTGGTAATTGCTGAACTGCTGCAGAGCCGTGTGCTGCAATTCCTTTTGATTCCCTTTTCAGAGAAATGCATGGCAGAGCAGCTTCCACCCCAGTAAAGTCTGGGTGAACGTGCCTAGGCAGAGTGTCCTGCTAATGCAGTCGAGCCTGGGCTAGCTTACTTCAGGCTCCTTGTGGTATCTCTGTGCACCACTATACATGGCAGACATGTCATGACATTTCTGGAGCTAGAACTATAAGCCAGATCCAGCACTGTTCTTGTATTTGACCAGTGCAGAATAAATGTATATTAAAGAAGTCCTCTGACTGGTTTGCTCTTCTCAGATACAGTAGATACTGTGTGATAAAGATGCTGCATTATGGCCTGCTAGGACAAATGAATTCCATTGTTGCAATGTTTTCTGAACATAACTTCGCTAGAATTCTCATTTGCTAGAATTTGCTTTGCTCTAAAATAACTTGCATTAAGTAACAAGCCAACACGGGAAATCTGAATAGTCATGCACCATGGATTGCCCTTGGATACCTGTCTGCAGCATTCAGTAACATTATCACCACAAATGCTGTGCTTATTTCTTCTGTTTCTAAAATCTTCCTCACTGCAGGAGTGCATACTAATGCATGGTAAATAACTCCAAGGGCTTCCACCGCAGAACAGCACTTGTCCTGTCAACTGCTTTGGTGCTTCGAAACCAAGTGGAAAATATTGATGTGATGCATTCTCGACTCTAGAAAAGGGACGAGACATATGGATGCAGTTGCTTGACTAATATCATTAACATCACTTGTCATTCTGAACACATCATGAAGGCCCAGCATGAGGCAGACCTACTTCCTATATGCTTTTGACATGACAGCTCCAAATCACGTATTTTTTTTGGCAATGGAAGGAGCCAAATCCCACTCTATTGCTATTCATGGGCTGAGAAGCCAGATTATTTTCATATCACTAGATTTGCCCTTCCAGACCAAGACACAGATATATTGGTAAGACAAGTATGGGAAAGCATGTGTCAAATTTCCCCCATATATATCATTCACCGCTTAAATAGAGAGCTTCCTCCCTTCTAGTATCACTATCACAGCACTGCCCAAAGGGTCTGTTGTGCTAAAGGAACCATGACACCAGGCCTCCTGAGAAAAAGTCACTGCTTACTTCCTATAAAAGCTTGAGACAGAAGAGGTTGATTGGAAACAGAGGCACGCTGCTGTGAACTGACTCATGCAGGGCTGACCAATAGGTCAGGAGCACAGCCAGGAGGGGATTCCAGCGTTTCTGCATTCCTAGCTTGAGAAGGTGTCTTCTGATCTTTGCCCCACGTGGACTGCAGAGCCTCATTACTTTACTGAAACACAAAAATAATGACCCTAGAATGCCCAGCAGAACAGCAAATGCTGCTGAGCAGCCAGTAATGTCTCGGGTGGACTAGGAAATTCTCCATTACTGCAATGAATGGCAGCAACAGGTACAGTTGGGTAGACTGTGAAATTTCTATTTCTCATTAGATCTGCGATCTGTGGATGTTTCTGCCGTAGATGTTTGTTCAGCCTACGCTAATGGCCAAAGGCCACCCAATAGCAACTGCATATTCCAGTATAGACACTTATAGATGCATTGTGTTTTGGAGTGCCCTTGCTATTGCCTTGTACTCATTCATTTTCTCTTGTGTTATGGCTGGATTGGACATTCTTTGAGGAAGATATTGTACTTCTGTTCCATTTTGGGAATAATTACTACTATGGTAACAATACAACTTTTTCCATTATAGCCAGGGAATTGCCTGGTGTCCCTCACAAAGCCCTCTTTTTGTTGCTCCTTTTTGCTCTCCTTCACCATGTCATTTTCACTACATAGACACCCATTTTAGTTGCTTATAAAAGAGCTCAGGCTCTCTTTCATCCAATTACTTCAAGATTTATCTCAACCTGTGAGATGAGGACAATCTGTGAAATGAAAACACGTATTTTCAGACACTCCTCAGTCCCTAGGGCACTTTCAGGATGTGTCAAATGCCACGCTATGGAGCTATCACCATGGCAGAAAATGTTGAATGGTTCTCTGACAGAAAGTTGGTTTGGTGATTTGCCCTTCTCCTGATGAAGGGCAGGGGGAAGAAACAAAGGAGTTTCTGTGAAATGTCTAGAGCAGCCCACTGCAGCCATAGTTTTGTTCATTAAAATCTCTTGACAGCTAAAAGGAAATATATTAATTTTAAAACAAAATCTTCTGTGGAATCAGTAATAAATATGTCAGGACACGTGGTCATGACACCCCCTTGCTGCTGGGCCATTTCAGCATCAGACTTGCACACCTCCACACCACACTGTGAGTTCCAAACTGAAGTATGCTGCTTTGGGGCTGATGTATTTTAGTGTCAGAAAATCAACATTTACTGTAGCAACCCCCTGTCATTATCCAACCAGCAATACCAGACTGTTACGTGTAGCTACCACAAGCAGTAATAGCTCTTATAATGCAAGATAAGGACGTGTGTTGCAATGACATCAGGCCCTTGTGTTCTTGAGGGCTCTAAGGGAACCTCCAGCATTGCATCAGATCTTCTTCACATTGTCTGATGTTCTTCAGGGTTGACAACCTCCCCAGATCCACACACTGGTGAAGAACCCCCACAGGTAGTTTTTGTCACAGCTCTGAGACGGCTGGCTGCTCTGCATGAGGAGACCTGTGGGGGACCCTCACGGGGCTGTCAGCGCAGGGTCCTCACCAGGTTCCTCCATCCCCAGCCAGGGAGCAGGCTCAGGAGGTGCCCAGGGACAGCCACGAACACAGAGTATCATGTAAGTTTGTGGTGGCAGGCTGGGAAGTCAAGAACACACATCAGGCCCAGGCTCAGCAGGGTACGTGGCCAGGCTCAGCGTCCACAAGGCTCCAGCAAAGCTTAGGCTGCTAAATGTGAGAGCCTCAGCTTAAAAGCAGCTCCCAAACAAAGCAGGGAGGGATCTTGCTGAGGCTTCTTAGCAGAGATGTTTGGGGGAGTCTCTGCTGAGGCTGCTTTCTTTCAAGGCTACCACCTACACTAACTCTGGCCTGGCCTTGAGCCCAGGCACCCAAACTCCTCTGGAGCAGCTTTTCAACATTTTCGTGCCAAGTCAGCTCTCTGCCAGTTTTCAGGGCTCTGCTGAGCCATACTTTGGTCTCCCATGCTGTTAAGTCTGTTTATATTTTATGATGATACCTCTTTGATGTTTGAGGATGTTGTACACAGCGCTTGAATTCAAATCTCCCAGCCTGAAGATATGATCCCGTGATATTTTCTTGATTAAGTTTCAGTATCTTTCTGTGACTAATTCAGTCGGTAGATATGTTCAGTAAGTCTCACATTGCTCACTAGTTTGAACTTCCCCCACTGAACATTTCACCCCAAACTCTTTCTGAACTCTTCTGCAGCTTCAGAGGGGCTAGTGCATCAAACAGGCCGGGGATCCTTCTCTGTCCCGAGGACAAACTGGTACAGCTGACATCCAGGCAGCTGGACTCCCTTATCCTCCAAGACAAAGAAGGTGTCACTGTCACAAGTCACCAGCCCATACAATTCCCCAGACCACAGCTGGGAATCATCTCCCCAGACTAAAGGAGCACTGGGGACTGCTGCTGGTATGGAAGAATTTTGATCAGGGCCAGCCTTGCGACTGCTTGGTTTGCTAGTACAGATGTAGTGAACATCTCAGAAGTGAGCAGACTGAGCTGTAAACAGGTTCACTTTCTCTCACGGGTTGTGGGATTCAGCTAGGCTTAACAAAAAGGTTGGAAAAAAAAAAAAAAAAAAAAAAAGGAATGGCAATGAGGCCTGCAGCCAGCTATAGGATGGCATACTTTGGTGGATGAAATGATGAAATGTCAGGTCACATCCAAGTTACAGAAGAGCATCCCAAAGACACTTTCATTATGACAATTTCTTTACCTTGATTGCTGCCAAGCCTAATCTCTGAAAGCCTTTGAAAGACTTCTGACATATAATTTCCAAAGCTTTATGCATGCAAAATATAACTACTCTTTAATCTCTCCAGGACAGGAACTCTCTTCCTTTGTGTATACAGAATAATTAGACCCCAGCATTATTTAGAGCCTGTAGGTGTTGCACGCGAGACTAAAACATTCAAAGCTGTATGCATGGTGTTTTTCCTTTAATTTGGGAAAAAAATAAAATAAAAAAACATACTGCCCAACAAAAGAATATGATCTTCCAAAGTGGAATAGTCTCTCTACTTACTGCAAACATCTACAGCTGCATTCAGATTTCTGAACATGTGGGCCTTACAGTGCAAGTCTTGACCTAAGCTTACCTGCCAAGGTGTGAGCAAGGCACTGTAATACAGCACGTATTAAGTGCTGTATTAAGAGAAACTCTGGCAGTTATCACCTACACTGCTGAATAAAAGCATTTGTCAGAGCTAATACACATCCAGGCATCCATAAGCAGACAATGAAGCACTAGCTAATTACCTACCAAGTCTTTCCATTTACTTGATTGAGTTTGGCAAGTAGATGCATGCAAATACACTGTTCTGCAGGGACTTAATGCTTGCATTTAGAGACATCAGCTCTTCCTGACAGGAAATTACATTTCTCTTGTAATATTTCTGCAAAGAGCTAGTAAGATGCAGGAAATACTCCTGTACATTTGGCATCTGATATTCATAAAACTTCTGCAGTCACTGTAAGCAGTTAGGACTAAACGTAAGAGTTGGCACGCACAGCAAAGTTTTCCACCCCAAGCAGCCACAGCAGCACTCCTTGGCATTCCTGGCCTGTAACAGTCTGATTAGATCAAGGATTTTCCAGGAGAGAAGCTGACAACCACACTATTTGTTGGATGGATTGAAAAGACATCTCTAACAGGAGACATTTGCAATATACTGTTGGTTTTGGCCCTAGGAGTCAAATTTGCGTTTCAGGAGTGAAAAGCTTCTGCCTGACTTCATGACCTCAAGTAATTACTCATAACACTATGAATAATCAGAGCTGTGAGATTCAAATCGATGTTCTTCAGCTTGTGCTAATGCTATGGGAAGCCTTTTGTCTCCTCCTGTGTGAAGAGGCATCTCACTTCCCGAAGCTACCTCACTGCCTCTCTGTTATAGTGCATCAGGAAAAGAAATCCCATAGCCTTGTGCCTGAAATGGGCACATAAGCTCCCTAAACCTAACAGGTGTCACAGCATTTAAGCTAATCTGAGGGCACTTTGTCTAAAATATTTGGCTAAGGAAGTACAACACTGCATGGAGTGCTCTGCTGGGAGAGAACCCAGAAATTATGGGTTGCCTGGGAGAGTGTAAATTATGGGAGAGAGTGTAAACTCTCTCTCCCCATTCTGACTGCTTTAGCCTGGCATCAGCCTCATTCCTCAGCCCTCCTAGCAGGCAGGTGGGCAAATAGCCACAGCTGTGGAGAATCAGGACATCTCAACTCAGACAAGTTAACCTGCACTCACTTTGCTTTCACTATCAATCCTGGGAAAAAANTAAAATAAAAAAAAAAAAAAAAAAAAAAAAAAAAATCTTAGCATGTGATTCATAGGCTAGAATAAGACACTCAAGCCCAGCATTCCCCGGTGTGTGTGAAGAGTTGTACAACTGGCCAGTGAACAACCTGCAACTAACACAAGAAGATCAGCAGACACCTCACTTCCTCACATTTCAACTCTTCTCCTGATGCGACCCAGATCCCTTGCAGCAGAGGGTAACCTTGTCCGTAAACAGTAAAGAAATGTCTCTTAGACACACAATCCCTCCAAAATACCTTTATGCATCATGAAAGGAAGGTTAATAGATATGTTTACATGCATGTAAATTGCCTTTGCCAGGAAACAATATCTAAGCAATGCAGTGAAAACAACTGACGCTCTTCAGAAGTGAAGCCATAATGTTCAGCCACAGAACCAAGCTCTTCTGCATCTCAAATAACATTTGGTTTATATAACTACCATCATGCCTATAGAAAAATGGAAAACAACCGATTTCACGACTGCTCTGATTGGTGGACCCTCAGGTGGACCCTATGCACTCCAACCTTATGCTTTTATCAATATGCTTTTTCAGAAATAGTCTATTGAAATGGCTAATATCCTCCTTCAGTTTTACTGAGCTTAGTGCAGGGTTTGTTCCACAAAGTGTCACGGCCTGTGATGTACAGGCAATTGAACACGATGAGCCATTGGCCTGTTTTGTCCCAAACCTCTGCATATCACTGCAGCCGTGACTGCAGAACAGCAAGTTGAACAAATAAAAGAGCAGACTGTTGGAGCAGCAGATGCCAGTTGCTGTATTTCCAGTTTTAGCCTTTATCTCTCATCAAAGCATCCCCCTGATGAACATGATGTTCGCTAATCAAAGGAGCATGTTGATGTGCACCGTAAGTAGGCTAAAGAAGCTGATATACAAAATCTGTCACTTGAACCTGGTCACTGTTTAATACCTGATGATTAAAGTTAAGCATGTGGGCAAGTGTATGCAGAACTGGGGCTTAGGGCAAAGGAACCTGAGACAATCGTGTTCAGGAAGAGGGAGTGAGAAAAGAACAGTGTCTCGAAAGCAACAGGTGATAGTGCTAGAGGATGTGGGTTTGGGGGAGCTGGGAGCATGCAGCTTTAAAAAGCGGGAGCAACATTACCAAAGAACAAAAGGAAATGACAGCGTAAAAGTGGTAAAATGTGCATCGTAAGATTGTTTCAACGAGGGCTTGGGAAGCACAGGGATTGACAGTAAGAAATTAAACCAAAGGTGTTACTGTGATACTTAAAAGCATTTTCCTATAAGTTCCCCCAGAACATCAGTAGACAGAGAAAGGTGACAAAGATAAAGCAGACATCAATTTTACTTTAATGTTCATGACTTACAAAAACATTTTTTCAGTATTCTAGACATTTGCTGAATGTGAAAACGTTGAAAAACAGATGTTAATAGATCCTGAAACCATTAATTCCATTCTTCCTCCAGCTTCCCTGAGAAGTGCAGTATACACTTCAAGCTAAGCTGCTCCAGAAAAATCAGAGCTTGTTACCATCCCCAGCTGTAAACACTGAGCTGACAGGAAAAGCTCAGAACTTAGCTTGGCTCTGTTCATATCAATAGGCTGAGTCAAGGGAAAAAGTTTCAGGTGAGAACAGGTCATGAAAATCTAGTTCAAATGGTGCTGATCATGCTTCTGTTAAGTTTAGAAAGATATTTT
>VXAV01006901.1:367624-385132 GCA_013399715.1 Alectura lathami | reverse complement strand
GGTCTGACTGCCTCTAGTGATAAACAAAATCCCTGTGTCCACACTGGCCAGACAAATCATCTTAGCACTTTTACAGGGGGATAAAAGAGATAGAAAAGTGCTAAGATAATTTCCTTGGCTCCTTGGCAGGACTATCTGCTTAGTTTTGTAAGCCAATTTGTACTGTGGCTTGGCTGCTTTTTGTTGAGGAGTCTTGGTATTTTAGCACCTTCCTAAAAAGTATGTATCAGGGCAATGCCCTAAAAAAGTATCTATAATACTAGGATACTCAAACACTGAAAAAAACATTCAGTGCCACTTGACTGCAGCCATCTATAGCGACAAGGGGGAAAGAGACCTCCACTGCGTGTGCCTACATTTGTGTACATATGTGCCTCTTCCAGAGGAAGGGAAAGAAGTGAGAGAAAACCATACGGTGAGGAGAGCATAAGGGAGACCTTAAGCACAAGTTTCCAAGTCCTTTGAGCTTTCTAGCTCTCTATTTTCCTTGGGATGCTTAAGAGGTGGCTGTGGCCAGGAGTATATTTTGTTGCCTTTACGTTACAAGAGGAGAGCAGCCTGCTTCAGTGGGCTTCTGTTAGGTAATCCAGGGTGCGGTGTGAACAGTTTGTTAACCAGAGTTTCGTACAGGACCACGCCATGCCTTGGGAGCCTGTGCTAACTTTCAGTAAACTATTAGAAAAATCTTCCCAAAAGAATTTAGAGGCAGCAATGATTCTAGATGGTATCGCATTGGTCAGTATTGCCAGTGCTCTAATCAGCAACATCGCTCGGCCTGGAGTTCCTGCAGTATGAACAGGGAGGTGGGACTGACAAGGTGTTTTCAAAGACCTCCGCTGTGAAACACACATCCCAGCTTATTGAAAAATCAGATCTGTCAAACTTCTGGCTTCCTGCCTGCCTGTATTCCCTCTGGCTTCCAGGGGCTGGTTTCCAGCCGAGGTGATCAAGATTGAAGGTGGTTGATTGTCTTCACAATAGCTGGTGGATAGACACACTGCTAGGTCTGCCTGTCACATTATATTTATAGGTTCTGACAACAGCATATTCAAGTTTATGAAACAGATGATTCATAGTATGTATAGCTTTTTATACTTCTAAGATATATATACATATGTATTAAAAACATGGTGGGAACTGTTGTCACTGAAAAGGCCTGCATGAGGAGAGATGGTAATTCTTCTTGAAGGGAAGGACCCACAAAACTGAAGCGGCATTCTGGCACGCTGAAATGCTGAAATGCCATTCTAATGAGCTAAGCAGATATTTAAAATTTGAGCTCTAGCATATTTTCAACTACATTGTTTTCTCTGCATCTAAAACTTTATTAGCAGCATAAGGGTTTGTCTGGAAGTAACATGCTTTTATGTGTACACATTTTACAGTGAGAAACATGCTAAAAAACCTAGATGATAGTCTGTTCTTTGGCTGAAAGATGATCATGTGGGTTTTACAATTTAATTGTAAGGACAGGAGGACAGGCTGTAGACAAGTGACAAAGACAAGAGTCTCTCTGCCAACAGGGAAGAAGAGCTGTAATGAGCAAAACTCTCAACTTGATCTAATTTAGGGCCAAGCAGAGCTTCAGGAATGTGTGGGAATTAATCTTTTTATTTATCCAGCATAAAGAAAGAGAATTAAGGGCAAGTGGAATAGCACTGAAATAGGCCGATTTGTATTCCCTCCTGAAAAACATCGCATCTAAGTGCCTAACAGCTAAAGTTCATAAGTGCAACAGCAGATTTTTAAGAAACTGTATAGCCTTTCTGTTTGTTCTTTTTTTGGCGGGCGTTGGGAAAGAGAGTCTGGGTTTGACCAATAATGTGATCATTGTTGAAAATCCAAAGCAGTACAAGAAATGAATAGGGAATATAGTCATAAGAAATAGGAGGGGGGAAAAAAACAGTGTTGGGCCTTTTAACTTGAAGAGATGTGGCCAGCATGTCAGCATGGCTGTGGTGTCTACCCAACCAGGTTCCTACTGTTTCCAAAAAACTATATCAAATCTCCATCTGTCTGCTCAAGCAATTCAGTTTAAGCCTAAATCAAATGAAATCTATGAATGACCCATAGAAATCATTCCATGCTGGCAATCTGTTAATATCTCTACTGTTCTTTGACAAAAGCCAAGTCACCTAGTTGGACTTAGCTTCCATATAAACTTACTCCTAACGCTGCTGACAAAGAGCTCTCACTTGTACTTTAATGTTTCATTTTCCGTGAGCTTCCTTCTTTTTTCATTTTGGCATCTTGCTGGTATAGTAACCAGACCCCCTGTTGTATGCCAATTAATCCCTTCCTGATGATTTTGAGTTGGTTGTATTTTATTGTACACAGTACGGAAATACATCGTGGCAGAAAGTAGTATAAATAGGGCATCGGTTAGCCAAGTATAAAGCCTTTATTGTCCTCTAGGAGATGTGTATTAATCATTTCAAATTAAAATAACCAGTTTACTGCTAGAGTAGCCTTTTCCATTGTATTCCAAAAGCTTTCTAACATTTTTTTTTTTTTTTCTGACATAATGCTAACAGTGTGACATGCTGTGTTTTGCCTTGGAAACACAGACGCGACACATAGATGAGATTCAGAGTTATAGCACTGTGCAGTTGTAACAAACAGAAATAATCATGTAGCAGTAAAATAATAGACTGCAATCAATTTGTGAAGGCAACTGTAGTTAAGGCGGTTTCTGTTTACCTGCAGTGTTGGCTCCTATTAACCAAAACCCCGAACAGTTACAGGCTGCCACCAAGGCAAGTGTTCCCCTGATATCTGGAGGTGAAACAATGGGGAAAATGAAGGAGAACTTTTAATCCAATGCCCATGGCAGAATGTGAAATCTAACACCGCTTACATCACATGCTTAAATGCAGCTTACTTTAGTTAGTATGCTTCTGTAAGCTTAAGCACATCACAGAGTTGCAGTCCTGACTTGGCCTCCATAGAGCACAGTCTTACAGTATGACTGAGCTGAACAAATGTCCCACAGGGTCTGAAAGGAGGATATTTTGCTCCCTCTCTTTTCTTTTCTTCCTTCCACTTCCTTCCAGCCTGCTTGCCCGATGTTTACGCTTTCTGTTCCATCTCAGCACCTGTAGTGCTTGGCTGATCCCCAGGTAAAACTCAGTTTACTCTGCCAGAAAAAACTATCCAAATTCACATTGCTGGGTTATTTTCTGCCATTTTAGTTACCTGAGTTGCTGTGTTGTGCTCCAACAAGCACTAAAGCCGGCACAAAATAAGAGGGCACCTAGGAGTAAGAGAGGAGGAGAGCTTTGAAGGAAGGCAGGGGGAGTTCACCCTTGTTGCAGCTGATCTTAGGTTATATTAGCCACTCTTTAAAAACAAAATGACTTCCAAAATTGCAGCACATGTGTGTTCATAAAGGCATTGGTTGAGCTGATCCTGTTAAATCCAGTTTCTGGTTTCTGTTATAAAATCTTACAGAGGAATTTTGTTGCATAATATTGTGGTGATGCCTAGATGCTTCACTCAGAAGTCAAAAGGAATTAAAGCTCTGTAACACAGCAAAACTATGTAGCCAATTTGAGGATAGAAACTGTTCAGACAGAAATTTCTATATGTTTAAGAATAAGAAGGATTTAGCTTCTAACCAACCACATTAACACATCCTTGTATATATCTTTTACTAGTTAATCTGATTTTATTTAGGTCTAAAAAGAGACTTTGCATACTAATTCAGATTAATCAGGTCTGACTGCATGTAATTAAAAATTAGTAAGACAAAGACAGACCCTAAATCAATTCTTAAAGAACATCTTCCTTCAACTACAAAAGATTAGACTTTATGCATCAGTTGCTCTGAAAGGAAAAGTGGTTATTATTGAAGAACACGCTAACATTTTATCATTAAAAAATGAAGCACGTTTGCCTAACAAAATTAAATGATCCAAACAATAAAGCACATTTGCAGAGATCAAGAATGATAAAACCAACAGTAGAGTAAAATCCAATGCAAAAAATATTAAAGCCCATTCCTGCAATGAGCTTCTGGCTAAGGACCTCTGTGCAACAGAGGTCATATAACATTTCAGTGTTTGCACCGGATATAACCCAGGGAACTGAATCAGAGCTTGGAGTGGAAAAAAGAAATCCAGTATTTACAGTGCTATTCACATACAATGCATCCAATTGGATGAATACTAGGAAAAATACCTTACTCATCTCACCTTTTTTTATGACCCGTTCTGAAATTATTTGAGAGAACCTATTCATCCAGTTTACTGCAACTAGATACTTCTTATCACAGCAAAAGATCAGAACTCCCAAAGCTTATTTGGAAAGAGTATTTGGAATTCTTAACACCACCTCCCCACAAAACAAACAAACAAACAAACAAACAACCTTCAAATTTACAAATCTTTGTAAAACAAAGAACTTTGTTACAGGGATGAAGTGACCCAGACCAGATACACGACTGTCCCCTTCACAATTAGGGTCATATCCTTACCTGATTTGTGTGTAAGGAGCAAAGGAAGGCTACAGTTCAACTCTGTGCCCAGCAAATGGGCCACATTCTGCCCTTTGCCAGTACCACTTGTGCTGTTTAATGTCATTCAAAGGAGGCTTCAAGCTGCCATAAGATGCTCCCACAATCTCCATCATACATCTCAGGGCAGGAAGTATGGCAGCCCTGCCAGGATCTGTTAAAACCATGGTGAGGTTACGATCACGTGGCAGGGGAAGTCCTCTGTTGGGCCTGAATGTAAACCACGATGGCCATTATTGTCCATGTAGAAGAACCTCTGGCAGTGACGGGCCTTGCGGTGCTCACCTGGAGTGGCTGGTCCTCAGCAAATGGACAACTGGTCTCCAGCAGCTAGCGCTGACCTGGCATACAAGGACGTATACGCTGCACTTCAGCTTGGTGGGCAGCAGCCCCAGGAATGCCAGTGGAGATGACTAACCTTCGCTAAATCTTCCTTCAGGACAGACCACAGGGTCCATCTGGCTCTGTAGGCTTTTTCCCATAATAGGTGTTTATTGACACTAAACCTCAAAAGTTGTGACTAAATTAGAAATCAATATATTGAATTCTATTCTTCAGAGGACATTCAGTCCTCATTTCTGTGACCACCAAAAGTCTTATTGACTTCTTTGGGATCAGCGTTTTATTATGAATGCCGTCTCGTTCATACCACGGACTGCTTACAAATGGACACTGCAAGTATTTGAATAACAAGGGACTTCAGACTATGACACAGTCACAGTTGCAAATACATTAAATATAGAGCTTAGATTTCTCTCAGGATATGTAAGATGTCCTTTGGGAAAGCTGTGCAGTGCAGCCACGCTTTCTATTTTTGGCAATAATTAAACTGTACTACAAAGAGACCCCAAAAGCAAAATAGATAACATTCCAACATGATGCTTTTAGTGCTGTCTCATGCATCATTCTTTTCAGCTCTGTTGTAAATGAAAATTAGAGTCAATGCAAATTAAAAAGGTATGGCTTGGTTTTGCACAGGCTAATGTATTTAGCTAGATGAGAAAATAAACACTGTTTACCTTTTTCTGCTTAAAAGTGTAAATCCTTCCTACTGCATTGATTTGTTAAGTAAATTGCTCAGTACTTATACATTTCTCATGCTTATCTTCTAAATCAACAGTGATAAAAACAGAATTTTGGAAGTAATAGAGTATATAATAGGAAATTCCCTTTGTCACTTGTATTAACACAGAGCAATGAAGTACAAAAACATAAAACATAAACTATGATTCTGACAATAGTCACTTGGAAGATAAACTTATCATGGGTTATATATTTTCTTTTAAATAATGCATTGCACAGTTTTCTGAACCACTGCAGTTCCTGCTCAAGGTGTTGTAAAAATTGAGCAACCTGAAGCGTATTTATACAGATTAAGTGGTTTCTAATACTCCAAAGAGCACTTAATCTGCATGAATGTGCTTCATGTTGCTATGTGCCTCTAAAGCCAGAAAAAGGAGCCTAAGTGATTTTGAAAGTCTGCAGCACATTTGTATTTTGATAAATCAAACAAAGGCAAAAATGGAAGAAATACATTAATTGGCCCTGGCAAGCAAGACAAGCAACTGGCATTCAGGCACTTTCCATCTTGAGCATGTTATTCCACAGTCACATCCTTAAAATGTCTCAAATTATACTAATAATGCAAGTTATTGTGCTAATATGGACAAAAACATGGAATAATGCTGGAAATTATGCATCCTTGATAAAATGTTCCATAATCGCCATGACTAATGTTTATTAAAAAGGTGTCCTAGAAACTGAAGCAAAGGCCAGCTGTTTTACCTTAAGGGCTCTACTATGGCATTTTTCAAATATTACATGTTTATCACTTTTCTAAATGGATCATCTAAACGAGAGAACAGCAGCAAAACGTTTAGCAAAAAAAAAGCCTTCAGTTTTTGCCACCTTCCTCTTGCAGAGCAAGGAGCTGGTTATTCAATGCATAGCCAAAATACCTGTAAGGTATCCTGAATGAGAAATACATATATAGGAAAAGAGATATTTTTGAAACAAAAATAGGTGCTCAGTTCTGCACTTTGTCCTATACTGGTTTTGAAAAGGGGAATTACACCAGTAGAACTAGCACATGACTGAGTGCTCTTACTGACTACTGTGAGGGAACAGATTCATCAGTGTGTTTTGTTGCAGATGTCCTTCCTCTTACAGTGTTTGAGATGACACAGATATGTCTTGTGATGTGCAGGAGACATTCTCCTACACTCTTTGCTGTAGGAAATGAAAAAACTTGGTGGTAGATAGGTTTTGAAGACTTTATGACATATAAGAAAATTATTTCTTATGTAATTCATACTGTTACAGAGGAAGCCTTTGAAAGAAAAGCAAAATATAGCAAAGTCCTCTGTGTAAGTTTCATACAAAATACATACAAAACATTAGCACCTTATTTTTTGTTTTACACTATGCAAAGAAAGAGTGTGCAGGATCTTGTAGAACATGTAACAAATATTCAGAACAAACTACTTTTCCAGCAACTGGGTCCCAGAGCTGTATAAATATCTCCAGAAAACAGTGCTCAAGGCTTTAAGAGTATGTGAAATGAAAAGGATGCATCTGTCAGCTAGTATGTATCACAGGAGGCAAACCGCTGACTGAATTGGCAAGGGAGAACAGCAGATGATAATGAAGACAACACTGGAAGAAATGGGAGGTAACATTTGTTGATCTTCAGTTCAGCTTGGTTTGTAGCACTGGATCATTTGGAATAGATCGTTTTTTCCTAAGGCATAAAGGTACTTTCTTCATAGAGTACTCATCCCAGATATCTTCTACGGACACCTGTCCCGAGAGACAAAAACAGTGTTCCAAGCTAATAAACAATTCACAAAGTGCTTGCCATAGAAGTGTAAGGAACATTTGGGGTTCGTAAGGGCTACTGTAATAGCTGTAGGGAGAAAAAGAAGTGAAAGAAAAAAATGATGAATGGCTTAGAGTTGCTGTTTCTTTTTCTTGTTGACTGTTGTTGTAAGTTTATTTATTGTAATCCTAATGCAGCATTCTAAGCTGGCCTTAACCTCAGGGGGCAAAAGAGGCCTGCTGCAATATCTTTGAAAGGGAAAGCTAAAAGTCAAGAAAAATCCTGGCGTGTAAATGGATAGTTGAACCCAAAAGGTTAGGCTATAATATTAAATTCGTTTCACAGATATATTTGTGTGGGATGTGCACTAATTTCAATTGTTTGTATGCCCACATGTTGACTTGGTCCTTCACATGTATAGGGACAGGATGTTTTCTCTACTATCATTTTAAATGTCACAAGTAATAAAAGCAGTGCTATGTGCAAAGCATGGCACATACCAAGCCACTCCTTCCTCACATTTGTCACTTTACAGAAGCCGTAAATCTTGGGAATGGGAAAGGGGGAGGGGAGACTATTAGTGTTTTGTGATTTGTTTTGTTTTGTTTTTAATACTTGTGTGAAGATGTGGATATTTTTGTCAGGAAGCCAGGTAGGTGGAGCAGAACAGATGGATCCTATGCCCTTTCTGAGCGCTCAGGAGCTGAATTCTAGCATCCATTTCAGAGATGTACAAGAGCTTCCCTTGCCATCACTAATGCTTTCTTCCCATTGTTATTTGGATGTTTTAAAATACCTCTGAGGTGCCCCAGAGAGGGAACATCTGCAGGACAGCCAGTGCCCAGTAAAACCTTTTGCTCTTGCAAAGGCAAGCCTAGCAGGTCCAGTGCCAGACTGCTGCATCTGATTCGCATGCTGTAGGATGATTTCTTCTGCATTTTGCCGGACTTCTTCCAAAGAAAATTAGACCATATGGTGAGCAATTTGCCTATGTGTGCAGTTTACCATATTCACCTCTAATGGGGTATGCCAGCAGGAACGGGCTAAGAAGACTCTGTCACTCAGCAGGTTGCCTGCTGTGAAAGGAGACCCTCCCTCACTGCCAGCCTCCTTCTCTCCATCCTTCAACCTATTGAAGCACTATAACCTAGCTTGTTGTCTGATACTTGTTCATCTCTGCTCTTCCACTTTCAGTTTTCAGACTGGTTGTTTCCAGACAGCCATTTCAACTTCCCCATTATTGCTGTCACTCCTGTGTTCGAAGTGCACCGTGCCACTGCAACACAGCTCCTGCTGACCCATAGCTTCAGCTCCTCTCTGGTCTCTCCAAACTCTCTGGTCCTGACAACCTTGCCCTTCACAGGTGCAAACACTGTGCTTGTCTGTCAGAGCCAAGGGACAGCTAGGTCCAGGGACAGCACTGGGAGCCTGAGACCAGTGGATACAGGGACCAGGATGTCCTTTTATAATCACATTTTTCTTTCTTTTTAGTAGTAATTTTTGCACATATCTTTTTTTTNTGTCGATTATTTTTTCCCTTTTTTTTTTTTTTTTTTTTTTTTTTTTTTTTACCACTTGGAAGAAATCATAGCACTAAAGACTTTTAAAACAAGAAGAGCCATAACCTTTTCAAGTGCACTAATAAGTTTATGTCACCCTTTTGCACCAAATTTCCCCAAGTTTCCCCTCTGTTCTACCTCTATGTTGTCTTTCTGAGTGAAACTCTTGCTAAGGTAATGAATCCAACATAATCAGGCAAAGCAATGCAATAATTCAACCAAGACAAAATAGTCATAAATTATTACAGGCAGCTCCAAATCCAATCTGCTGTTGTCTTGGTGACTGACTGGGAAGAACCGCTAATTTTTTTTTTTGTCTTCTCAGGCTGCAAGGTGCCATACATGTTTGTTTGTCTTCCCTTTCTCCACTTCCCCACCCACCTAGAGACTTATTTTTCCAGCCATCAGTGTTACCCCCTCTCTCATCTGGATTTCTGCTCAGACAACTTTGGTGTTAAACAGTCCTTGAATACTGCTGTCTCTCTTCCTTCATCTTTTTATTATTTTCTTTTCTTCTGAGAATAAGAAAAGCCTAAGAGCACAGGACTCTTATTCCTGTGAAAAGTCCCCTTCTCCCTGCAATTCTTGCATTTCATTTTCATCCACTGTCATGTAGCCCTGTGTGACATGTTAACTCAGCACAGGAGCTGGTATGCTACTATGTCACTTAGTTGCCTTGTGATCTTCTGACTCCTTTCTGTTGAGCACACTGATATTTTTTAAGACAATCTGTGATTCAGAGAAAGCAAATAATGGAGCTGACCTCACCCCAAAAAGTAAAGTGGTCTTTTGCCTGGACGTATGGTGATAATGGTGTTCAGGGCATTATTTTTCCCTTGGCCCTGCTTCTTTGCATTTTTTTGTTCTTTTAATTTATGTTTATTGCCACACATGCTCTTCATAGAAGAAAATTTCTGAGAATTTTTTTTATTTTTTTTTTTTAAATCTAAAGTTAATCTTTTTGTTGTTGTTGTTTTTCCTTCTCTGCTCTCTAAGTATTATTTTGTTTGATGTTCTTATGTTGCCTGAAGAATACATAAGGGTGAGACAGTTTATACCTTCTTCAGTTACACGAGTAATGATGGACATGAATATGTCAAATATTTACTTAAACTAAGTATTATTTGCTTCTTATGCTGTCTCCCATCAAAATGGAGTATAGCAATTTGCCTAGACAAAGCATATAACAAGTACGAGAAACTACAAACACAGTATGTGCCATTTGATACCACAATATGTTAGAGTAAGGAGTTTACAAAGTAAAAAGAAATGTAATTCCTATTGACATACGTAGCTGCTTCTGCTTCCTTTGAAAAATCCTCTTTAAAAGTTTAAGAGCTATAGTAGAGTTTGAGCACATTATTAAGAATTAGCTGGAGTTGTGATGTTATATGCATGTAGAGAAATGTTTTGAAAATTTTTTACTATGAAGGTGAAATGTAAAGGTGTTCTTATAAAGTACTGGGCAGAGGGTTGTTGAGTTCAAAGTGGCTCCTTGCAATAGGATCTCAGTACCACGTGTTGAATAAAAAAAGAAGAAAACATAGCTCTGCTGATAGTACTCCTTAGCACAGGCTGTAACACAGGTGTGATATTTTCACCCACAACTACGTATATGATTCTTGTTAGGTTTCTCTTTTGTTTCCTAAACAGGAACACAGGAGTCAACTCCTTGAATGGTCACAGCTGGAATTTTTAATTTCCAATTCCCTAAATAATTGCACAATTAAAGCTAAAACCATGATTGCTGACCTTAAACAAAGAGAAATTGTGAAGATGGCTGGAGTTCAATTCAGCAGAGTAAATACTTGTAGTACTTGTAATATGTGGAATAAATGCTTAAATTCTTTTGATATATGTGCTTGCCTGAACACATATCAAATTTACATCTGAGGCCAGAGAAAGACCCAGGAAAATGATGCCAGTCATATTCTTGGCAACTCTCCATAGGGTAATGCTGTCAAATACGATATATAAATTTCCTCTTAATATTATTCCGCTATCTTGCCTTACCCACAGCCACAGAAACAACAGACAGTGGAGGGTGGTGACAGTTTGGTGACCAGACAGGGCCAACAGGTGGCCCTTAGACACCCAACAGAACCAAGTGTGTCAGAGACCACACCCAAACAGCCAAAACCAGAGGTAATCCCCAGCCGGAGGAAATAAACACAGGAGAAGGCTCCTCCAGCTGATATAATGATCAAAGCAGATACAAAACAGCAAAAATAACGACATGTCCTTGGTGACCACAGTATAACACGTAGCTGTGAGCAGAAGATCCAAAAAGAGGCTGGAGGCTGAAGAAATGACAGAGAAGGGAAGAAAAGGTGAGGAACAGTTTAAAAGAAAAAAAAAAAAAAAAAGGAAAGAGTTAGGTGGAGAATCAAGACAACATTTGTTGTCATGAGGGAAACAATTAATGGCACCCTCTGGCAATAGCTATTCACTCAGTAGCATGGGGTTTAGGATGATCTGGGGAGTTTCCACCTACCTTGTTTTCCCGCTGGCACTGGCACTTACTGCAACAGGGAGAGAGGAATTGCTCCCACTTGAAAAACAAATGGGTGTAAAAAAATAGTGAAAAGGAGGGCTGTTGTGGAAGGAAGAAGATGAAGGGTGGGAATCGCTTAGGATGGCACCATTATTAGAAAGCAAACTTCTTTCCACTGTCTGCTTCCCTTTGTTCAGAAACCTGACTCAAAAGGACAAGATGGAAGCTAAAGGAGTCCCAAATGGGACTCAGTGACCTGGGGATTAAAGCATGGTCAACAAGAAAGTCTCGGCTTTGACTGCTGTTCCATGCAACAGCCCCATGATTTATGGGTCTGGAAACTCAGTCTCCCTGGTCTCAGCTCAGTGTCCCAGCTGCTAGATCACAAGTTTGTGCTCTCCCTAGCCCAATAAATCTGACATTCCTCTCTGCACAGCAGCACTGCTTCAAAAGCGGAGATGAAAGACAGCCTCACCTTCTCGCTCACACGCCCAAGGCCCCGCTGCCAAGGGTTCTGTTATTGATATAAGGAAAGGGGGATGCTTAAAAACTTATTTTAAGGATAGAATGGCCACAATCACATTTTGGGAAGTGCCCAGTATGACTGACAAGGTTAGGTGTGGAATGAGAACACCTTCACTCACAGCGGTTCTTTCTGCTTTTGAAGTTGTAGGTGGACAAGACGCCGTAAGTGGATGCCAACCTATGTCTATAGATGCAGAAATTGGAAAGGTAATTGGAAGAACTTTCAAAGAATTGCTGAGCTGTGAAAAGCCTAGGAACTCAGACACCTCCAGACCTGAGAAAGTTGAACCATGTTACAATTTTGGAGCTAGGAATCTAGACTACTTCCAAATGGGAGCTGTAGAAAGTTCCCAGTTTCTGTAGGCCAGGACTTCACAGGATGGGCGCCCTGGTCAGGTCTCAGCTTCTCAGCAAGAAAGCTCTGGTGTATATTGTCCCCCACCTCACACTTTGGCTGTTGCAGGAGGCAAGGAGGCTGCATGGGCTGAGCAGAAGCCACAAGGCCCACAGCTCACACTCACTGCACATCACAGATAGAGTTGGGCTGCACTGCCCACTAGCAGGTCAGCATTTGCACACAGTCCACCTAAGTCCTATTCTAAGCATCTTCACTTACATCTGTCCTCTGGTTTGCATTTCTATCAATACATGGCTTTAAGCTTCTCAGAAAACCTAAGCTTAACGCAGTCTTTCTGAGAGGTACTCAGACATCTTCTGTGGATGTCCACAGTGTATCACGAGAGCTGCCCTGGCCCCTGACCTGGTTTATGACTGGGTGCTGTAGGGCAGGCTGTCCATAGGTCTCACTCCTGGATCCATCCTTCAGGGCAGGTATAGGTGGTAATGTTGAAGGGCTGCGCTGCTGAACACTTACATGTTGTCCATGAATTCAACAGTGAAAGAATTTCTCTGTGTGTTAAGCACACTAGCTATGCACTGATTAGTTCAGATATGTGCACATATACATATTCATGTGCACATGTGTATGAAAATACTTTTTTCTAAACAGATGGCTCAGAACAGGTCCTGTTGGATGCATACGATGCTTATCAGCAGACACGAAATAATACTTTCATTGTATAGAGCATTCAGCTCATACTACTGTGGAATTGAATAATATATGACAGATCACATTTACCTGTATGAAGGCAAGGTCCTCATCCTACCTGGGAATGATTGGCTGCTACTCGGGAAAAGGATTGTTCGGTTTTGGCTGTGCCCCCACCTTATTTGCAACTGAATGCACAAGGCAGACCTTAGCAGCCTTCATTTAGTTTGCTCTCTTAGCTCTCGAATCCCTCATCTGTTCACTGCCATTCAGCACAGCAGGGGTGTCAGGTTCCCAGACCAGAACAACTCCGGTCCCTCTAATTATTGAGTGAACTTTGTCTTTTGCTTTCACTGAGGTAATGGAGCCCACAGGGAACAATGATCAGCTCTGAGGTATAATGAAGGTCACTCTCATCAAGATATTTATTCCTTTGGATTAATAAGAAAGCAGAAAAACATGTATCCTGAAATGTAAAAGCATTTTGCTGTTGTATAAGCCACAACCAGCAGATAAAACTGTGTCGTGCAGAAATAGTAAGAACTTCCCAAATAGCAAATGAAGAAAAATATATCATCTGCACCACACATTACTTATTAGACTCTCCAAAGTCTTAGTTTACCACCAATATATGCCTGATGGTGATTGGCATGCAGCTTGTGGTGTGGGATCGCTGTTTAGTTTCCCTGGCTTCAGAGGCACAGATAAGCAACCAGAGAAGCTAGAAGGACAAACACAGGATAAAGTGAAAATCTTTGTGAATCACATTCGCTGTAGCTTAGTCAGGTGAGGTGGCTAAATCAGCTCCGTAAAATGTGTCTGCATTTGCTGTCTAGACGAAGTTAAGCTACCTGTAAAGACAGAGTCTCTTCTTTTAAAGAAGGGATGTGTTTGTGGAAGATACAACTGAGATAACAAACCCTAGGGCTGATGTCTCCCCTTTACCTGCAAGGAGGAGTGCATGGAGTAAGTGGGATTACTGAGACTCCCATGCTGGGGGGGCTCTAAAGCCATAAACTTGAAGCTACTGACTGTAAATCTCAAATTTTAATTATATCAAATATTATGTTTTAAATGGTTAAGCTAAAGAAGTAATTGTAATAGTGTTAAGGAAAAAAAGGTAGCTGTGTTAAGGCTAGGTTCAGTTTTAACCTTCAAATAACAGCACATAACAATGCCTGTCAGTGATGCAAATCCAAGCACTGTTTGTGGGGCTACTGCAACTGATACCAAGGTGACTTTAGTTTTAAGTCAATATGCTTTAGCAAGACTCCTCTAATGCAAACAAACAAACAAGCCAACCAACCAGCCGCTAATAACCTCCTCTGCAAAGTAAAACATCATTCAAAGAAAGTCTTTTTTGTTTTGTTTTTTCCCTAACAATATTAAAGGTATAACATGTCTCTAAGGTCTGCTATGACTAGGCCATATAAAAGATGACAAGAAAGTTCTTTGTATTTCCTAAGTAATTGTAGAATAAACAAGGAAAACCTGGTACATTATTATTTTAAACTCTTGGAGGCTCCTTAACAAAGCATGTCTTCCCCACTGAGGGGTTCACAGTAGCGCTGAACAGTCTTTTAAGGACTCAGATTTCTTTCTGAGTGAGTATCTCATGGTATTCATGATATGTTTCCTTCCCTGCACCTTACAATAGCTTTTAAACTCTGCCTTTCTTTTTCTTCTCTCTTTTTTTTTTTTTTTTTTTTTGCAAGGGGAATTCAAGCTTTTTTTTTTTTTTTTTTTTTCTAATCTGCCTGTTTTCTTGATTCCAATGACTTCTAGGCAAGCCGACCTTCATGTCCAGACGGTTTCATAGCTGTGCCCTATTTAGATCATCCAGATAACCCATCCTGGCTGTGCCCTGCAAGCTCAGAAGGTGGGAATGTTTTCCTCCAATGTGTCTCCTAGCACTTTCTTTGCAGATGGAGTCTTCTGCTTAACACAGACGTCTCCAAGCTTTTTTTTTCAAAAAAGCATGTTTTCAAATTAATTTTTCTGCCTGGGATTTTGAGATAATTCTTCTCCTCTATTACTCAGAAAGTTCTGAAGATTTCTCCTTTTACAGCTATAAATATAGGTGGCTTTTTTGCTTTTTTTATGAAGCTCTGTTATTTTGTTTCTTTCTAGTGTCTCCATTAAATAACTATTGAGGATTTTCCTTTGTAGCTTTTTTGAAATGTGACAAGTATTGTTCTGTCGTCACAGTTCAGAACTTGAAGTAAAATTTCAGTACCCTGTTTGCCATATATCTGTCACTCATGGTATGTAATGTAGCAGAGATGAAAATAAATGCAATTCGCTTGAAAAACTCTGAACGCCCTCCAATTCTACTAATTGCAAGAGAACCATTGCCCATTAGCAGCTCTGAAGCCAAATTTTCCTGTCCCAACTGGTCTTGCTCATTCAGTCTTTTGCTCTTTTGCAAAGTACATAGCGAATGCTACCACCAGCAGTAGTCTGGTACAACTTCCCCTCAGCACGCTGACTGATGTCTGCTTCAGCTAACGTCCCTTTACAGTTATCTAGCAAGGTCCTGTTTGTAATGTCGTTTTTGCCTAGATTTCAATTACTGTTTCCTGAAGTCCCTTCTATTCGAAAAGAAATGAATGTTTTGCTTATGTCTGTGAAATATATAACTCCATTATTATTTCTGCATGTCCAAAATATTGTTCAGTAACCATGCTAAAGTAATGAAACAACATCTTTAAATTAATTTTAAAATCAAACTATTCTATTGATATCAGTGTTGAAATACTGGCAGGTTTTTTTTGCAATTTCATGCAACTCTTCTTTCTTCTGCATTTTAAGGTTCATGACTAGCTCTTCAGACAATGCAAATGCACATTTCTCTTAGTTTTAAAGAGGCTTTGCCAGTTTATACTAAGTGAAGTTCTGGTAATTTAAATATATAACATTAAGAAAAAATACGCGTATTTTATGTTCCCCTTTTCTGTGCTATCAACAACTTTCTATTAAATAGTCCCACAGCTTTCTTTCTACTACAAAAGATGCGCACATCAAACACAGTCAACTCAGTGAAGAGTTTTATTGGCTACAGTATCTTTATAGATTTGGACAAAAAAGAACATAACTCCACACTGGAAAAATTCAGACTTGCAGCTATCTAGTTTTTCAGGAGCAATAATGGAAGCTTTAGGGTCAAGATAACACAAGCAACTATTGTCCTTTGACCAAGCTTTGAACTTATGCCTGCTCTATGTTCTTCCACCTAGGCTACTACCAGTGGAACAAGATAAAAGAAGATCTTTTCAAATAAAAATAAATATTTGTAAAGTAAGCGTATTGTTGGTGTCGAATACTTAGCAAAACTTCTGACCTTCAGTCCTGCTGAATTCAAAACTCAAAGAAGGCTTTGAAATGCTGCAAATTGGGCCCAACTGACATTTAAACATCAATTCTGAATGTGTCCACACCCAAATATTGATGCATCAGAAATAAAACTATTGATTTTTTTTCAACAGCATGTTTCAGCCATCTGCTTTCCTTCGCCTAGTTTTATTTCTGTCAGTTCTTACCATAAATTGACTTTGGTTGGGGGTTCACATACAATAAAACCTCGCATCTAAAACAAAAATGTACAAAATGACTGTGTTTGCCTGCAACCAGTGCTCATACCTTGTTCCACCATACAGCTAGCTCTGCTCATCCAGCCCCTAATAACAGGAATAAAACAGATGTTGCTTGTGAAAGCATTGCATGGAGGGCCCGTGCCCTGAAGGAAAGCTAGGCTCCAACCCATAAATTCCTGGGATGCTGGGATGCCTGCTTTTGTGCACTCAGGCTCCTTGGAGTAATACCAATGCACAAGCCGTATGTTTAGCCTGGGCTTTTGTCCACAGAATTCCCCAAGCCATCATTTCGGAGAGACCGCTCTTCCTCAGTGCTGTGCCAAGGCAAGCAGAATACCTTAAAGCACCTTGGCTCACACCCACCTGACATCAGATGGAAAAGGAAAACTCTCCCAGGCTGGCACATGCACGAGTTTGATCAAAATGGCCTTCTTACACTTACCCAGCTGTTGGATTCCTCCGCTCAGTCTCAGTTTCTGTATCACTCACTTTTCTGCCATATGAGGTGGCTGCAGGAGAGGCTCAGGACTTGGCCCCCATGCCAAGGGATTTCGATGCGGAGGGCAGAGGCTGCCAAAAACAAGCTGAGGACTCAATTTGAATGAAGCTCTGGCCCAGGTCAGATAAAAATTTGTAGACATAGCGGTATTTTTATTTTGTCTCCTCCTAGGGCATTATTATTTCCACAATTTTTAAGCATTCCAGGTGGATCTTGGAAAGGAAGAGCAGGAGGGCAATAAGATAGGGACCTTATGTTTTAGGTCTTAAAAAGTCAACAAAAGCATGGAATTATTGGAGTAGGAGCTATGCACCATGCTGTAGGTACTATTATTATTCTGCCAGTACCAGCAGGTGGGGATCTGCAATGGAACATTTTTTTGGCCAGTTATTGCTGAAATATGTTTCTTTTATTAGCACTAAATTAACCCTTTGTTAGTTGGCCTTGAGACCTTTTTTT
>VXAV01006901.1:352087-367595 GCA_013399715.1 Alectura lathami | reverse complement strand
CTCTAGCTGTGCATGCTGGCAACCTGGCTGGCCATATGGCACTTGACAACAGCTCTGCCATGCTCTCATTGTGTCCTAGCACTTTGCATTCAGACATATCCAGGTGCTGTGTAAAGACAGAGGCAGATTGTTGTCCCCATCTCATGAATGAGGAAACTGAGACAGAGATCACCACGTTTGTTTGGTCTTCTTGGGACGCAGATCCAACAATAGAGCAGCTGACCCCTTGGCACGCTCCCTGGTGGAACAGAGCATCATCTGGTGTAGTAGGATGAAGGGCACAGGTGTAGGGGAGCCAAAGTTAGGCACAAGCTGCTCAGTTTAGATGACTATCTGATTTTAAGTGCATTCTCCACTTTGCAGTTGAAAAACAAACTGATGGTGCCATTATGTTTCTTTGCACTTCCAGATGCAGCCAGATGCATTTCTGCTCACACCATAGAGAAGGGGCCACACTCTCCAGAGAACAAAAAAAACTAACAAAAAATACACTCACTAATGTTTTTTTTTTAAAAAAAACTCCTTTAATTAAAATACGTATAAAATAACGGACATCAAATTTCAATGAAATGAAATTAGTTAGAAAAAAGTTTTTAAAAAAAACCAACCCTCTATGTTTAAATCTTTGATGAGTGGAATGTAAAGAGCCCTTTGAAGTTAATGGACCACCTGATGAGAAGGCTTTAGTCCCTGATCTCCAGCTCCATTTATAATATATTGTCCTAAGCCACTGCATCTGAAAAAAATCATTCAAAGAATAAACATGTTCATAGCTTTTATTGTCATGGTCTAGTATATTTAGTTGGAGAAATTGGGTCAGTGTACTTTTTATTTTCTTTCCATTCTACTATCTCAACAGGATTCTGGCCAAATTCCAGGCATGCTGTGTCTCATTCCTGATTTCATAGGCACTGAAAAGAATAACGCCAATGAAAAAACGAACTGTGGATGGCTCAGCTGACACAGCCATGGGCAGGAAATGGCTGGTGTTGCAGGACATCATCCACTGAGCTAGCCAGACTGTAGGTTTTGTTATTTTCTATTTCATGATGCCAACCAAGTCCACGGGTTACTGTAATCTAAGCTGCTGCTGCAGACTGAAAAAAAAAGTTCATTAAAACTGATCATTTGGAGACAGGAATGCTTGGCGAGATAAAATAGCTTGTGAAAGGGACATTCCATGGTGTCTGTTTGGTGTACAGGGGAAGGGGTTGTAGTCATATGCATGTGTACGTACATGAGTGTGTGCATATATACATATGGATACACACATTATTTATGTATATTCACTTATATAGGACTGAAAGTTCCTGAAACATAAAAGTGTTTTCCAATCGTTTTGGGGAGCTATCTTCTCTCCTTAGTCATTACTTATCACTGCTGAACAAAAACAATGTCCCGTGCTATCTGTAATGCCTTAGAAAACTCTATCTATGAAAGGAATAGCTTTTGAAAAACTGTCCCTGTTCCTTTTTTTTTTCCCCCAGTCTGGACAAAGACGCAAGCTGTGGCTTTCTGTACAACAAACATGTCCCCAACTACTGCTTGCTGAATTAGTTGAATGACAATCTGTTCTCAGAAAGTGTGGAGCAACCTCATCTTTAACTGAAGCAGCAAACAATCCCGGGATTTTCCTTGCTCTTCTATCAAACGTCAAGTTACATCATTATTCTGGTAAAATTGAGGTGGAGAAATCCCCAAATAAATCACTGACACAGCTGGGAGTAAAAGCTGGACTCCTTAGTTCCTAGGCTGGTGCATACACCACTAGAATGCATATCTTCTCCTAGCCAGTGGGAAAGGAAGCTGGATTCCCTTGGGGCAGCAAGCAATCCCACAATTATTCTGTGTAATCCTACAATTATAAAACACGGGTTTTACTAAGGGCATAAGATAAATCCTATTGAATATACACAGCCTGTGAAAACCAAACCACAGCTGAAATAAGGAAACCCAAAGATCATGGTCTGTTGTTAATGAGATAACATTAATAGCCTATTTGCACCTATCAGAGCTGTCTCAGGGAGCCATCAGGTTCTCAGAAATCCCATCACCGGTCATCCCGCAGTCATTAACACTGAAAATCATCCCAGGATTCATTTTGCCAGTTTCTGTTTACTCTTTACTCTTGGGGTAAACGAAAATCATGTGCTTCTAAATGTATCAGGAGGTGCCTGCAGAATGATCTGAGGTCACAATATTTTTGGCAGTATTTTAGATAAAACCCTAATATCCTGAGTTCTGGCGCACTCTCATCAGTGAGGAATTACAATCAGGGCCTTGCAGCAGTAATCAAACAGAAGTGATTGTAGTGAGGGCTGAGCACATGGAAAAGTAAGAGAGAATTGGATAGGACTTAGGACAGGTAAGAGATAAAGAGGTGTTGAATTAAACCTGGGGGAAGAATTCTCTACCTATTTAGGCCAAGTTGATTAAGAAGGTGAGAAGTGAGGAGCAAAATAGGGAGATGATAGCTAACAGCTGGTTATGGGAGGGTAAGCTCAACACTGTGTGACTCCGCCCTGAAGTGCACTTGTTGGAGCTTTGCTCCGTTTTAACCAGCATCAGGTTTTTCTACCAGAAGTAGCTGGTAAGTCTGCATACAATAGATGGTTTAGAGGGAATTTCATTTGGGTTCACCAGCATCATAGCAGAGCTTTCCCTGCTTGCTTGTATACAAACCAAGCATTGTGTGACTGTATCCAGGAGAAACAAAGCTACTTAAATCAAGAATCCATAAGTAAAAATTCAAGTTGAAAATTAACTGTGTCTAATATTACGTGTTGAAAACAGTTATCTGTAAAGAAATCAACACAGTCCTCCACAGTGTGACTTGAATTTTATTTCTTCAGTATGCCATAAAGCACTTCACTTCCAATTGGAGTACGTACTTCAATAATCATACTTAATTTTGTATTTTCACAGAATCCAAAAAAGAGATGACTAAGGTTCAACATGTTCAACAGAAGCAATGCTTCACAGTCTGTCAATTACAGCTATAACAAGGAATTTCCTAAAATAGTTATTCAAAGGTGACTGTATTTCTTTGGTGAGCACAGTGATTTCCATTACAGCTTTTGCTTTTTGCAGAAGAGTGAAATTTTCACTGAAAGCACAGATTTCCCCTCCTTTTTGGGTTTGGTGGTTTTCTGTACAAACACGTTTCTTACAAAATGTTCCGGGGTCATGAAAATTTCAGCAACACAGTCACAATTTATGTTCTTTTGCTACGTAGAAATTTCAGGACAGCTTTTTGGAGTGTTTTTGAGTTACAGATAGGTTGCAAGGAATCAGACACATGATCTAACATATGTTTGATCCTGCAGACAGATTTGAGCTTAGCAGTAAGCATGTGGCTAGTCTAATTTAGAGGAATTATAAAATTAGGTAGGACTACTTGCAGTCTTGGATAAGAGATTTGTTTTTATACTCACAGCATTTGAAGAATCTGATCAGTTCTTTATTTTCAAAGGATAACCCACTTAATTTTGTTGCATTAACTAGCTTACACCAACCACTTCCAAAGCATCCAAGATATGCAACCACTCAGGACAACAGCTTGGGCTCCGTAACTCCTGTGGGTAATGTCACAGCAGTAGATGTATTGCCAGAAGTGAGGACATCTGATAGCAACAGGACCCAAGTTTTGCATTCTGTGTTCCCTGACATACCTGAACAGACACCTCATCTTGGTAACACTGCCTCTGATAAGTATAAACTATCTTATGTTGCTGTGGCAAATAGGAATGGCTTATACATTAAGCCATTACCATTTATTAGATGTCTAAACGATTAAGCGGGCTTTCCTTATCCCTTGTATCATTTTTGCTGCCTTAATATTTTCTGAGAAATCTTCCACTGACTTCAAAGGAATCCATGTTTTATTCCACATATTTAAAATTCTCTATTGCATACTCAATAGTTTTAGTGCAGCAAACAGGGACAGCAGTACTACATGGATAACCTTAGCTTAACCTGTCCTACTGGATAATAATCTGCCTTAGAGAATTTCATAGCCTAAGAGTGTCAAATAAAGATATGTTTTTAATAAAAAAGCTGTTATTAACACTTTCTTTTTTTTTTCCTTTTTGTTCACAGAATATATGTTTAGACTGGACTCAGAACACTTTACCTTGACCCTTTACAACCATGTATCACAACAAAATATAAAGGTTTCATCACATGGCATGTGGAATTAGGTCTTACTATTTAGCGTGGCTTTCATTTATAAAATAGATTTTAATCATGAAAAGGCAGACATAATGGAATATTTTTGCTGGAAAGATATCTTATCACCTTCTCTTGAAGTTCAGTAAAGAGATGTGACAAGGTGAAAGGGCACCTGATAACCACTTTTACCACAGATTTTTCAATAATTTTTTATCTTAGATACTTTCTTCTGAAAGAGAAGTCCAGAAAAACACATTATAAACCTTACTCTGCACCACAGTGAACTGACTGCTACTTTAAATGCAAATGTTAACAGGTGTCATTTGTTATATTTTGCATGAAAGCCTGTGGCTTTCTGATTTTTCCAGTTTTAGTTACTCCTTCGTTAGAGGCATCAGGCTTGAGTGCTGGTGGTATACATGGTGGCAGCACTTCGCTGCTGAGCTGCAGCTCCACTTCACGCAGCTACAAACATTGCCCACCCCTTCTGAGTCATAAAGCATGACAACTTCAATCGCCTGGCATGAAGTTTATTTATGAATAGGTTTAAATCCTCAATGAAAGGTCCAGAACTTCTTTTACTCATCAAACACTTTTTCATCAATTACCACTTCATGGTAAAAAACAGGAAAGTTAAAAATGTCACGAGTTAATCTATTATAAACCCACAGCCTTGTATCTGACAAGGCATGATAACTCATTGTGGTAAATGAAACTCCAACTGGTATGCGCAAAAACACATGCCCGCTAAAAGAACATCAGATTTTCACCACATGCTTATACTGGTTCTGTAGCATTGCATATTTTTTCTTTCGCTTCCAAATGCTTAAATTCTCTAAATTACCCTCACCTTTTTCTGCATGGTATTTTTCCCATATCGGTTTCTTGAACAAGCTCTCCTTCACCGTAACACTTGCACTAGCACAAAGAAAGGAGCAGCAGAGGCATAGGAAAAAATGGTAAAGAGCATTCCCCCAGCAGAAATATCTGTCTAAGCCAGATTGAGTGATTGTCCAATAAAGAAAATACTTGTAAAACATCCAGATGCAAGCTTCCCAGGTGTTTCATAATGTCAGAAATAGACACTGGATCTTCAGAATTGGGTAAAAGTGCATTAAGATACAGTTACTCCCTTTAACACAAGTAGTGCTAACAGGTTTGTAGCTGGTAATGTATTTTTTTCTAGTAAAGGCTAATAATTTTGGCATGAAGCGATCGACCTAAAAATAGCTGCTGAAATTCAATAATGTTCATGTTTAGAAATTAAGTTTCCCATTGGGTTTGCTAGGCTGCTGAAATACAAGCTTAAAGTAAATGCAGTGTGTGCACCAGTTTTAGCCTGGTTTTCTCCCTGGACTCCCACTGGCAAACCCCACAGCAAAGCCAATTTGTTGGGCTTTTCCCCCCAGTCATGGCTGTGACTAGCAAGCCAAAAGGATGTATAGCATAATACCAAGGAAAGGCCAAGGATAACGAAATCCTAATGTCATAAAGGCTTGAGCTTTTTAACATATACACCTGGAGACTGAATTGGATATTTTAGCATCCGTCACACATACAGATCACCTAAAGATATAGGACAATCAGTTATCAGCTGGACTAAAAAGATTAACTGATTTTCATACACAACAAGGCTGGACATTGTAATACACCCTACACACTTAGATAACCCTGCTCCTGCTCGAATGTAGGGCTCTGCTGTATGCAGTGCTCTGGGCTTATGTAAACAGAGAAGCAATTTGATAGGGCTCCTTTTTGTTTTTTTATAGCATTACTGGAACCTTCCTGAGAGTGCGGAAACAGCATTTGTTGGAGAACAAGCCTCATTAAAATAAATGACATTGTTGCTACTTCCTCAGATAACTTTGCTCCTGTTTCTGTGGAGGTAGACTGGTTCTATTACTGGGAAACAGTCTCTATTGCCAATTCTGTGGTAGAGGAATGGCATTCTAAATTTAAAAATCCTTTTCTATTGATCTGTGTTTATCACATAATACTAAATTGGCTTGCATTAAACAGCAGAGATATGTTTTCATCCCTATGAAGGGAATTAAATGCCCAATTCTTATTATTGTTAATAGTTGTGTGCCTAATGCCCAGTGTGCCTTCCTACAAACATACCCCCTTAATTGCCTAATGTGCAGTCTTGAGAGAAGCGGATTATTCAGCGTTATGTTCCTGCATTTGCAAATATACCAAGGAACTGGTGGCTACAGCACAAAGAACAGATTTGTCGATTTGTTTATTTTCAAAACAGGACAGCGCAGGGACCTTGTTCTAGCAACATTTGGCTATAGCACTGTGAAATTCTAAAAAAAAAAAAAAAAAAGTATTTTAACATATGGATTTCTACAGTGTGGGAAGGCTTTGCTTTGCATTCAGGACTCCTTCCAATTAAATTGAATGTTAGCTCAGTCCATTTAAAATGCATATAAACTGTACTTACGGGTTTCCAGTTATGCTTACCCTCCTTCTGAAAGACACCACAAAGGGCATGACCAGGATTGCAGCAATGTTTTAACCCTGAAGTTTACAGTTGGGTTTTCCATCGCTTTTTTCTTTGGATGGTAAAATGTAGATTCCTAAAGACAGTACTTACCACTGTTCTTCAAAACAGCTGAGGGAGATGTACTGAAAAGTGTACATTCTGAGAAAAGAATGCGGCATTTAGGCATTACACCTGTCTGAAAACGGTTTTGGTCACATTTAGCAGGCCACAAAGAGCTTCATTAACTTCAGCAGGACTAAAGCTGGTGTCATGTTAGTTCCCACATTGACAACATGAGAATTTAGTTGTATTAAGTGAAAGATGATGTTAAAAATCATGCACTTCCAAATACACTGCATGGTTGGGAACAATTCTGAAAAATTCACACACACGGTTTTAGAGTGACTGTATCTTTTATTTTAGAATCCAAAGTTTATTGGAGTCCATAATGTGATAAGTCACTGTATCCATGGTACAATCTTGTGGTTGCAGTTCTCTTGTGGAATAATAAAGACATTTGAAACAGGTTTCTCACAGAAGCTGTCATGAGATTCATTTAGTGCAGATCAATCTGTCCACATTGCCCCTATTCAAATATTCAAACCACCTCCATTGTGAGAGGAAGAAAAAAGTACAGCCCAGAAATACAAATAAACAAATAAATGAATCCCTTTTCCTGTGCTTTGACAAAAGCAGAACTACTTCCTCCCAGAGAAGCCACAGAGAAGTAGGTGTCTAATGGAAGATGTGCACATCAGACAGAAGTCTCAAGGGTATTGAGGGTGACAAGTCACTTCCGCAGAGGCAGGCAGAGCTATATCCCAAAACTTTTGGTGCCTCAAAACTGAGCAGTCCTTCTACACTTTTATCTGGGGGAGCTGTTTTGCACATGGAACCCCTCTGCATGCCTCAGACCTTGGGGAAATTTGCCTGTCATCGTGCTCTGCCTAGGAAAGCAGTTCCTGGCTGTATTCCCTCTTGGCTGTTGCTCCTAAGGTTCACCTCCACGGGAAAAGGTCCTCTCTGCAGCTTCACAGTGTCCATACACCATCATCGGGCATAGAGGAGGCCATCATTAGCTGCCTAGTGCCTTCAGGGCTGGGACAGGCCAGAGGTTTACACTCTCACACCTCCCATTCGCATGAATATTTCTCTCATCTCTCAGATGAGGCAAAAGCATACTGAGAAATAAACCTCTTTACTCTGCCATATCCTTGTAAGTGAGATATCCTCATTAGCAACTGCACGAGCCAGTCAGTCAAAGTTTTCCCAAATGCTTCTTAGCATCAGCTAAGTCGCATAATATTAATACCACTGCTGTCTGCTACATCTCTATGGGATTTTAGTAAAGGGAGAAGGTTATTAAAAGAGATAGTGTGGCTTTCCCCTCATTTGTTCTTACACCATCCTGTAAAACATGAAGCAGTCCTTCAAGCACAGCTCTTCAGGACCCGACATCCACAGCCACACGCCCTTCGGACCCTGGAAAGCCAGCTGGGTGCCTGCAGGGTGGTGTAATGGTACCTGGAGCCTTTCCAGGTCATTAGCTACAAACCAGCTCTAGCTGGAGCCAGCCAGAAGTGGCACCATTGTCGCTGCTAAGTGAGTTGGCACTTTTCTCTCCACTGTCCACAGCAGAACAATCATTATACCCTCTGGTGCTCATTAGAGCTATTATTGCCCTCCTCATTGTGAAGTCCCAGGTTTTCTAGGTCTCCTAAGTCCCGCGCACTACTGGGGAATCCCCCTGCTTTATGAGTGTAGCAGGAGGGGAATTATGGATGGGAGAGGTGAAGCACAAGTTAAGGCAACTCATTTCCGCATGAAAATTGATTTATTCCCTTACACGGACAGGAGTAAGCAGACCCATAGCCGCATGAGCAAAAGCTGAGGACTCCTCTAAGCTCCCTGTGCTACCCTACCTCCAGCAGGATACAAAGTGATGATTTATCCAAACATTGAGACAGAGCTCCTTGGCTAGCGTAAACAGGAGTTTACCCATTGGCTCTGGCCCTCCTGAGAACAAACTCCCATTGACTGATAAGTGATCCCGAGGATAAGGCACTATTGTTGGTCTGTTTCTAAGAGCTGGCCTTCATAAACTAATCCTTTCACGGGTGCCATAGGCACCACATTCTAAAGCACTAAATTCACTCGCGAAATCCCACAATTAGGGAAGCAAATGGACTGACCATTTTCGGCCATAAAGATTTTATTTTACCAACCTATATTCAGAGGGTGGAAATCTAGGTACAATAAGATTAGCAGTGCACAAATAGGTGAAACAGAGGTGGGGCTACCCAATGTATTTTCAAATCAAATCTACAAAGAAATTCCATGTGCTCAAGGGCAATTATAGTCATGCAACTGTAGGTGACTGAAACCCATGACTAATAAAAACTAAATTGGCCCAAAATTAATCATATGCAGCAGGAATTATTTGATTCAACCAGATTAGTTGCTAAAATGCCTCTGGAGGTTTGGATTAGCAGAAGATATACCCTTCTATCTCAAGGCTCAGGGAGCAATATCTTACAAAGGCAAATTAACAATAGAATACATTAGCTAGTCTTCTCTTGATCTCTGGAATGAAGAATAAAGCAGGGGAAAACATGACTATGTGTGTCAGGCAGTTCCTGTGTTTTCAGTTTTTCTATCAAACTCACTGCAGCGTACGCAGTAGTAAGCAAGGAATCGTGCAGTGGTAACTATAGCACCCCTTGTTTTGCATTATTTGGCAATAAAAGCTGGATAGTCAGGACAGACTCCTGGTATTAAAGATAAGGATGGTTAATCCAAGTTGAGATCAAGGAGATGGGCTAACACTAGCTGCCTTTTCATATTCCCTCCAACTTTCTCCTTCATCATCTGAGCACAGGCTGGTGTGTGTGTTAAAGGCAGAACCCTTTCTGAGTTGTTTTTTTTCCTGTGATGTTGTTGAGTTTACATGGAACTCAGGCATATTATCCCACAGCATTTCATATTTATTTGCAGGTTTAATTAAACACATCATACACTTCACATTGTATGATGTGTTTATTTCATGGGTGTAGACCCTTGCTCAAATGGCTGCTGGAAGCCTGCTCTAACAGTGGGTCTCCCTGACATCTGGGAAAGATGATGTTCTTCCAGATTCCCAGCCAACATGGAGCAGATGCAGCAAACACCATGGCACCCTTCCTGTGTGTCCAGAAACACCGCAGGTGGTCAAAGGGTTACATTTTTTAAATTCTTCTTAATGAAATAGTCCCATCTATTCTATTGTATTGCTGTATTACAGCAAACTAGAAGACATAGTGTCAAAGGAAAACTAACCAAACAAACCAACAAAACCATAAAAAAGCAAGCAACCATCCAAACAAAAAAAGTCATCTCAAAAGTTAGATAGGGTTAACCATTGCCTACCTAGGCCCCCAAGGATCAGCCTATACATATATCTCCAACAGTTCTTTGAAATACTTCTTTCTCCATTCTCCCTCGAAAATACACACAGCTGGATCTCCATGAGAGTAAATGACACTGTCCCCCCGGCTAACTTCTAAACATGGGAAAAACAGAATCGTGATATCCCATGGTTTGGTCTGGATTTCTTGTGTTTATTTGTAGGAACTCCCACTGCCCTTCTTTGTCCTGTAAAAAATAATTGCACAGAATAATTTCCTCTACCAGAAAAAAAAAAAAAAAAAAAAAAAGACATATTTTCTTTAAGGCTACACTGCCAAGATGAAATTTTTGCGGTAAATAGGCAAAATATGCATTTAGTTTTCTTTGCTGGACCTAGCACTACACAGGAAATTCTCCAGCATCTGATATAGACAAAAACTGTAACACCATCATGACTTTCCAGCTTGCTAAGGACTTTCAGTCCACTCATCCATACAACAATGACATCAGTCCCATAATCCTTTCACTTTCCCTCTTAGGGCATATAAAAATAATCCCTGCAGTTTCAAATGCTGGTTAGGAACTGTAACTCTAATGAAACTGTTTTGTAATGTAGCTGGCTAGGTTGAACAGTGGCTGGTCACTACGCTAGAAGCTGTTTTTAAATTTGATCCTAACATGGATTGACTGAATTCACCCAGAATATGGACAGGGCTTCATTTATCTGAACTCTGATTTATAGTAAATAGAAACAATTCAGATTTTATTTATATAACTCCCTGAAGACACACAGCATACATAAATTCACTTACCTGTTCCTGTTCTTTTTTATAAATCTAGGCAAGGCTGATCTCTCCAAGAATATCTGTTGGAAAGCCTGGGGAAGAAAACAGAAGAACTGATACATACGGATGATTTTTTAATGTTGGGAAGAGATTCAGCTCAAGCAGCAAACAGTTTTATTTTTATGAACAGTCTTATTAAGGAGATTTCATGACATTAAGAAAGCTTCGTTATTATAGATTTCCTTGAAATCACTATTGAATCAAATATAGCTGCAAAGCCTTCAGTGTGTTTGGTACTTATGCTTGAATCATCTTTTACATTTTTCATAAGTTACAATCCAAAGAGAGTAAAAAAGATGAAGTCCATATTTAAAAATTATGTCAAGGGCTGAAATCACTCTGCAATTAAAATCATCTTTTTTTAATCATCTTCCTATGCAGATAAAAATATGTCTAGTGTGAGCATGAGCTCTGTCTTTTCCCCTTGTAGGAAATTCTAGACAAGATTTTAAGTCTTCAGCCATCACACTTGAAACACATTCACAGTGCTGATGGTACCCAACACTATTTACAGAGAATCAGAGGAAAATTCATGTTGGAAGCCTGTTTTCAAGGTTTGGTCAGGTTGCCTAAGACCTTATCCAGTCAAGCCTTGTGTATCTATAAGGAGGGAGATTTCACATCCTCTCTATACCCCTGTTCTTGTGCCAAAATACCAAAGGATTCTTCTTCTAAGCCTTGTTACACGCTGCCTGAGATGACTTATATAGACTGCCCTTTGACCCAGCTCCACAACCCAAGCCGCCAGGGCAGTTTCCCAGAGCCTCTAACACTCTATCTCCTCCCTATTTCTCTCACACTGATGTTTCTTGCTGTTCCTCTCATGCATCCACAACGTCCAGTAGCATCATTGTGGTGGGCTGTTGTGGGAAGTGACTGCTGCTGTTGTGACAATCACCCCTTCTTTCTCCCCTTTCCTCTTCAGTCGTAGCTTTTGGGTTGTATTAGGCGACCAACTATGTGCATGCAGAAAGCTCCACTACCAAGCAAGCGTGCAGCACCTGCCCCTCATCAAAACATGCTCCAGCCGATGATAACAGCTTCATCAGAGGGAACAACCAACACAGAGCTTGCGCAAGAGCCTGTGAAAACTACTGAGGGAAAACTACTGTGAGGGAATCCTGCTGTGAAGGACAGGGAGGATGTTCATCTGGAGACACTCATCACTTCCCTTCCCAATTGGCCTGTGAGCAGCTTCCTCTGTTACTTCTTCCTGTCTGTTTCTCTTCCTTTGCTCTTTTCTTACATTTTTCCCCCAAAGTAGTTTTTATCATCAGAGTTGATATACACCATCAGCTGTGGATGGACCTTGCTAATACATCTTCATGCATGCGAACCTGCCTCAGCACCCTTTGTGCAACAATCTAGTAAGGGTTTTCCTTTCTGCAACTTGTCAGTGCTGTCTCTCATCCTCTTTCTGTGAACATCAGAGAGCAGTCAGGCTCTGTGCTCTCTATAACCCTTCTTTAGGCAACAGAAGACTGCAATTAGACACACACACACAAAAACGCCTTTAACTTTCTTTGTATGTCACATCCTCCAGTCCCCTCAATGCCTTAGTAGCCCTCCTGTGGACTCCTTCCACTCTGTTGACAACTCTTTTTAGGTGCCCCTTGACCAGACACAGCAATCCAAGTGTGGCTTGTGAGCACTGAGCAGAGGGGAAATTCACCTTGTTTAACCTGCTGGGTACTGTCTTGCTAACACAGCCCAGGAAGTGGCTAGCTTTCATCCCCACAAGGACACACTGCTGTGTGCCTCATTAACCAGGGCCACTCTACAAGAGTATCCACTGCTCTCCACTTCGCCACAGAATCAGGCATTTCACCACAGAAAGCAGTTGGGCTGCTCAAGAACAAGCGCCTTTGGTAAATCCATTCCGGTTGTTCCCACACCTTAAAATCAAGGGCCTGTATTCTGTAAAGCTGGAACGCTCTTCTTTCAGTGCCTAAGACAAAAAAATAAGTGAAATTTTAAGGGCTACATCCCCACTTGTTTACATCAACGGGTGCCCTTTAACTTCAGTGTAACTACTAGCTTATGCCAAAGGAGGATCTGGGCTCAGGTTTCTATTTCCAGCTGGGTTTTGCTCATGTGAATATAACAGCTCATTTGGAACATATGGAAGAGGTGGGGGAGGGAGTTCCTGCTCTCACAACTAATGCAGCTAGATTGCTAAAACTTAAAAAATAACTAGCACATATCATGTGTGACAGTCACTGTCCTGCATATCTGATGTGAATTATATTGTGTAAGAAAATATGTGTTAATATTTAGTAGTGCAGCAGTTACGCTATGCAACACTTAACCTGTCTGGGAATACAGTTATTTCCATTTTCATAGTAATGGGATATTCTGCTCCAAGATGTGCTGAAAGAAAATACACTAATGGGTTTTTGTGTGAACACCTGGAAGATCAATTTATACAATGGAACTGGACCAGAATTATTTGATTAAATGCAAATCATTACAGTTGTAAACAATACAAGTAGAGAGTAAACCAAAACCAAACATGAAATAATGAGACAAAAATGGGCTTTTCGGTGCTTGAAACACACAGGTCAGATCGTGCATCTTCCACAGTCCCTGCTAATCTGATTTTACAGTGGTAAAGTTTTTGTTGTTCTTATATGAAAAACAACTTTTTTCTGATTGACTGGAAGAGACGTATTGCATTCATCTCTGGGTCGAGGAAGGTATTCCTAACTCTTATTTACCTCCCTAATTTCCCACTGAAATCAGCTAGAATACTGTACAATTTGCTGGATACCAACAATGGCAAATGAATTCCTCCTACAGAAGGTATTGAGCTGGAAGCTTCTTCTCCGGGAATGGAAAGAAAGAGTATATATCACAAGTGGGAAGCAGAGGATATTTTGTATTATTTCACAGTCCTCGCTTGGCTGTGGCACATTCCCATGCTCCCAGGGAGAAGCTAGGATATTTATACAAGCAATATGGCAGGAACTAGAAGGGAGTTTACAATTTAACAGCAAAAACATTGCAAGTTATCAAGAAACGCACTGAGAACACGAGTTAAGTGTTTATAAATACTTGTTTCCTGTAACCAAGCTGTGATGCAGACATAAAGCTGCTTGCTTCTGTCTTTTACTGTATTTTCATAGCATTTCCAAGGGCAGGAAGGCAGGAAAGAAAAGTGCCAAAGTGACACTATGCCCCCAAGTTTCTTTACAGCTCTGTGATTCGTTGTCTGAAGTGGAGCACTTGAATGGGAAAGGTGCAAAACACAGCTCCCCTCTGGTACAGCACTCATTTGTGAGAACTGCAAGAATGTGACCACCTCAGGAAACACTTATTTTTTTCCTTATTTCTAAGCACTCACAATCTAGATTTAGGTGCCTATTTAGACGCTAAACAAGTTTCGAGATGTCAGTTTTTATGCCCAGCTTGAATGCTTTTTTTTTTGCAGTAATATATTTAGCTGGGTCAAACATATCCCTGAAGTAATCTGGTCTATTGTGCTTACTGTCTGTTTAACTTTTATTTTCTGATTATTTCTTCTTTAGTTTACCTTTGGTTTTATACCCTGTGGCAAATAAACAATGCTTTTATTGAAGATAGCTAGAATTGAATGTGAAGACTCATATGTATTACTCACCGAGGGTGCCTTAGAGCAGAAGGAACTACCTTATTTTTTCTCTTCTCTCACCAGCCACTCTTGTAATAGCGCAGTGTTGTTATTATCGTGGCATGACTCAGAGAAGCAGCCAAAGAAACGTTTTAGCAGACAGGATAAACAACTTCTGAGGAACTTGGGCCCTATTTCTGTCTTTTATGCATCCTTTTCAACCCCTTGCTGGGCTTTTACCAGATGCTCTTTTCAAATCTCATGAGTTATGGGTCTTCCCTATATATAAGAGGCAGCTCACAATTCACTGCTATCTTCTTTCTCCAGGGAACCCTGGAACAAATAAGATTCAAAGACAACATTCAGCCAGACAGAAATTAGTTTGGGGTTGGTTTGAGATCTGGCTTGAGGGCTGAACCAATTCTTCCTGTACCCCCTGCTAAGCCAGGTTGTTCTCTCTCATTTTAAACTCTAGGTGCTTTTACAGTACTGTGGTATGCACTGCTTCCTGTCAAGCTGATATGAAAAGACTTTCATATGAGAAAAACATTCAGATACAAAATAACCAGGAAATTTGGAAGACAGAAAAATTCCAGCTTTACAAATATTCTCCCAGAAGGATCTGCTGCTAAATTGAGATCTATTTGTTTATCACTTTTAACTCTCTCTGGGAGACACAGCACTGGGACAATGAGCCATACGTTAAGTATGAGTAGGGAGGAAGAAATACTGTCAGAAATATCCTCAGCTTCAGGGGACATAATCTCTCTCACCATATTTCTTTCTTTCTTTCTTTTAACCCTATTTGTGTACAAAAGGCTGTCACTTAAAGTGTATCAGATTTCCAGCTTTTGGGAGACTACCTTTAATAAACAATAATATTAATAATGACAATAATAATAAGGAGAAGAAGTTATTCTATGAGCAGCAGGACTCGTGAAGCCAGATTTCTGATGAGTTTGTGTCCTTTTCCCCTTATGTCCACCTCTCTACAGGTACCCCTGGGCAGTCTCTGTCTTTTAAGATACCTCA
>VXAV01006901.1:308974-330463 GCA_013399715.1 Alectura lathami | reverse complement strand
TCCTATTAAAAAAAAAAAAAAAAAAAAATTGAAAAGGTTATTGTGCACACCTATCTCCAAATGCAAACTCATTTTTTTTCCTCAGAGTAATACAGCATCTACATAATTCAGATTTTAGAGTTGCTTCTGTGGTTGGAAGAATGAAAAAGATGTGAGTAAATCAGGCTTCCGAACAAGTGTTCTCAAAATTGAATTACTTTAATCTCTTTTAGGAGTTAGAAAATCTCCTTAATTTTACTTTATTGTTGAGCAGTTTATGTTTTCTTTACAGGATGAATTGATGGCAAAGTCTCCAAAAATAGCAATGAAAAGGAAAAAAATAGTGTTTAAAGATGAGTTTCACAGCCTCAACCATCTTGAATGCTATTGTTTTATTCACTCTTTCAGTACACGAATTCTTAAGGGATTATTGTTTATAGTAACACTATAAATGTGACAATTTCTCTATACTGTGATTTTACTAGTGGAAAATGTGAAGATGATTTTGGCAAGGGCTGAACAGCATGTGACTGGATAGATAGCACAGAGATGTCTATGGCATATCTGCAGCAGCTAGAATAGCAAAAAAACATTGAAGCAATGGTGATAAGCTCTATAAGCAAATAAATCATCTAGGACTTTATAATTATTCAGTTCAAACATTAAAGAATCCACAAGTCAAGGAAAATCTCTGGATTTAATATTTATTGAAGAGGAAATCTTATTGCTGCTGAGTTTAAAATTAATTTCTGAATAGAAAATCATCAGAGTTGATAATGGAATACTTCTGATCGCACTATGGACTGTGTGAAAGGATGCTGGTGGTGGAAAGGAGAATAATTTTGCTGTTTATCCTGCCTCAGCCTTAGAAGGAAAGAATGTCTGCTTTTGAGCACATGTTAGCTGATGCTCATAATTTGTATTGTAAGGCCATTCTGGGTAACAGAAATATACTCATCTGGAAGAGACTTGGGAATCTGTGTTTGTATAGTGGCAATGTTAGTTTACTTTTAAAATCCTGCAGCTTAATTGCCCTGATAGCTTTACAAAGTGACACAAATGGACAAAAATTTCCATAATCTACATCTATCTCCTTCAGACAATGTTTTGCACACCATAGCTTTAACATTTATTTTGTCTACTGCATATGTGCTAAAAAAAAAATTCACTGACAAGTGCGGTGATGAGATGGGAAGAATGATTCAAAGATTCCTGCTTGGAAAGGACTGATATTTACTGTTGGCTTCTCAATTAAGAGAAGGTAAATTTCACTCCAGTTGTGAGACTGAACCTAATTGTTTTGCCATTATACAAGTTCTTTCTTCCTCCGTGATGCAAACCTGTCCTTTATTTCAGCCTTGTGAACAGAAAGGAAGTAGGAGTTTTGAAATCTTGCACACTCACGGTAAGTAGCTGTGAATTCTGAGTATTCCCTGATCTTGTGAAGATGGAAGAGGAACTAAAGATGTAACTGGCTTGAGTGTATTTTAAAGAGTTAAGATTAAAATGGTTTACTTAACATAAATGTTCCAACAAATTAATATAAAACCGTAGCAGAGCTTGTCAAGATTTTTAATGGATGTTCTGCCGTGTTTACTCAGTCAGCTACCAAAAACCTTTTAAATGAATTTATGTGTGACTTTTTTTTCCGAGAAAACTTTCTTTGGCAGTTCCAAGTTGTCTATTTTTACAAAAACCTCAGCAGAGTGTTCCAACAATAACGGTAATTTAAGTACTTTTCAGACCTTTAACAGCATAAGTCAATGTTTATTAAGCTTCAAGTACAATGTATTAGTGGATTACTAAAAAGTCTTCTCTCCGTTCCTGTTTTTCTGACTGGCTTTCTGAAATTTGGGATTTTTTAAATTTAATAATACATAGGATAGCATCTCTGCAATTTTATAGAGCTTTCTTTTCTTGGTTGTCTTAATGGTCTCATTCAACTATAACATCTTTTGTAGTATCATTATTATATGCCAGGTCTTATCAGGATAAAGATACTCTCAAAGATAGAGAGTACACAATCCTTCTTCAACATCCTACTTGAAGAACAAATTCCTGGTTTCACTCCCTCTGCCAAGTCTAAAACTAGCCTCATTAGCTCAGGAATTATTTTTCTTCTTTGCTCACATAGTACTTAGAACAAAAAAGGTCCTAAACTCAGTAGGAGCCTGGTAAGTAGTGTCAATAATATAAACATGTCAAAAGAGGTTTGCTAAGAGGCTCACTATTATGTTGCACTTATGTTCTACCTTCCATGCAAATTCTGAATAGCCTCTTATTACCATCACTAATATCTTTAGAATATAAAGAAGGAAAAAGAAACCAACTATTTTAGCACTCTAGTTTATCAAATATTGAGTTATTTTGGTTTTAATACCTTGAATTCCACTGCATTATGGATCAAGCATAAGAAATAGAAAGAAATGGTGGAAAAAAATCTATGCAGAGAAGACAGAAAGAGATGAAAGAATGAACATAGCGCATGCAATGAATATGAGTTTCTCTGGATTCTTGTGTGACCAATATTTGGATTTGGGTCAGGATTAAGATCCCATTTTGCTGGATGTCCTGTGAACACATAGACACATGTAGAAGCATACAGTGAGAGAGTTCTTCCTTCTCTGAAGGAGGCACAGGCTAATTAAAGTTCAGCTTATTGACACGAGAACTATAGGGAAGCTTATTCTTTCTCCCTTTAAGCATTAAGCCATTCTAGAAAAGCCTCTATGATGACTGAAGAGATCACGAGTCTGGGCAACAGAAGTAAAAACTTCATTTAAGCTTCCATTTCCATTTACTGATTAAAGAGGCAAAGTTGAGGGAAAGGCTGGAGGCTAAAATCAGAGGAGAAACTGGCAGAGGAGAGAAGATGTAAGAAGAATATGTGGAAGTAGGTGTGGATCTTGTAGATGAAAGTCCATCTGAGAGATTGTCTAAGGCAAGTCAGACACCCAAAACCCCTCGCCTCAGGACTGCCTCTGCTAAGAAGAAGGGCAATTGTCATAGGTGACTCCATTCTGAGTGAAACAGAGGGTCCAATATGCCAACTGAACCTTACCCACAGGGAATTCTCCTGCCTTCCTGGGGCCCGGGTCAGGAACATCACAAGAAGCTCCCTGATCTGGTGCAACCCTCTGATTACTACCTGCTGCTGGTAGTCCAGTTTGGCAGTGATGAGGTGCCTGAGAAAAGCTCAAGGGCTATTAAGAGGGACTTCAGGGCACTGGAGCAATTAGTTGAAGGAACCGGAGAGCAGTTGGTGTTCCCTTCAGTGGCAGGGAGAAATAGTGAAAGGAACAGGAAAATCCTCCTCATCAATACGTTCCTAAGCGGCTGGTGCCATAGGAAGACTTTTGGTTTTTTTTTGATCATAGAGTGGTTTATTTGGCACCCAGCCTGCTGGAGACAGATGGGACCCACCTATCCCAAAGGGGGAAAAGGATTCTAACCCAGGAGTTCGCAGGGCTAGTTGAGAGGGCTTTAAACTAGATTCAAAGGGAAAAGGGTTAAAACTAAGTGCACTAGAGATGAGCCCAGGAGCAGTATGCCAGGGTCGCAAGGGAAACCAATAGCCCAGCTGAAGTGCATCTACACCAATGCATGCAGCATGGGCAACAAACAGAATAAGCTAGAAGACATTGTGCAGCAGGAAAGCTATGACTTGGTTGCCATCACTGAAACGTGGTGGGACTTCTCTCATGACTGGAATGCTGCAGCGGATGGCTATAAGCTTTTCAGAAAAGATAGGCAAGGAAGGAGGGGTGTGGGCATGGCCCTCTATGTTAGGGAGTGTTTTGATGGTTGGTGCTGTGAATGATAAGATTGAGTCCTTTTGAGTAAAGTTCAGGGGGAAGTCAAACAAGGCAGACGTCTTGGTGGGAGTCTGTTACAGACCGCCCAACCAAGATGAAGAGACAGATGAAACATTCTACAAGTAGCTGGCGGAAGTCATGCGATTGTCAGCTCTTGTTATTGTGGGGGACTTCAACTTGCCTGACATCTGTGGAAATACAATACAGCGCAGATGAAGTAGTCTAGGAGGTTCCTGGAGTGTGTGGAAGATAACTTCCTGATGCAGCTGGTAAGAGAGCCTACCAGAGAAGGTGCTCCACTTCTCTGCTGTTTACCAACAGAGAAGGACTGGTGGGAGACGTGGTGGTCAGAAGTTGTCTGGGCCATAGCGACAATGAAATAATAGAGTTCTCTGTTCTTGGGGAAGTCAGGAGGGGAGTCAGCAGAATTGCTGCCTTGGACTTCCAGAGGGCAGACACTGAGCTGTTTGAAACATTGGTTGGAACAGTCCCTTGGGAGTTGGTTCTGGAGGGCAAAGATGTCCAGGAAGGCTGGACATTCCTCAAGAAGGAAATCCTAAAGGCACAGGAACAGGCCATCCCTGTGTGCTGTAAGATGAGCCGACAAAGAAGAAGACTGGCCTGGCTGAACAGGGAACTTTTGTTCAGACTCTGGGAAAAAAAGAGAGTTTACCTTCTTTGGAGGAAGGGGCGGGAAACTCATGAAGAGTACAGGGATGTTGCTAGAATATGCAGGGAGAACATTAGAAAGGCGAAAGCACAGCAAGAACTTCACCTGGCCACTGTTGTTAAAGACAACAAAAAATGTTTTTACAAATATATCAACAGCAAAAGGAGGGCAAAGGAGAATCTCCATCTTTTATTGGATGTGGCGGGGAACATTGTCACTGAGGATGAGGAAAAGGCAGAGGTACTCAATGCCTTCTTTACTTCTGTCTTTAATAGTCAGACAGGTCATCCTCAGGATACTCAGCCCCCTGGCCTGGAAGATAGGGATGTAGAGCAGAATAACTCCCCTCCAAACTCAGGAGGAAAGAGTCAGGGATCTGCTACTCCACCTAGACTGTCACAAGTCCATGAGGCCAATGGGATCCACCCAAGGGTACTGAGGGAGCTGATGAAAGTTCTTGCCAAGCCGCTCACCATAATTTATCGGAAGTCCTGGTCAACTTCTGGTTGACCAGATTCCCAGATGACTGGAAGCTTACCAACGTGACGCCCATCTACAAGTCGGAAGGAGGATCCGGGGAACTACAGGCCTGTCAGCCTGACCTTGGTAGCAAGGAAGGTTATGGAGCAGATCATCTTGAGTGCGATCACTGGGCATGTGCAGGACAACAGGGAGATTAGGCCTAGCCAGCATGGGTTCGTGAAAGGCAGGTCCTGCCTGACCAACCTCATCTCCTATGACCAGGTGACCCACCTGGTGGATGAGGGAAAGGCTGTGGATGCAGTCTACCTAGACTTCAGCAAAGCCTTTGACACTGTCTCCCACAGCATTCTCCTGGAGAAGCTGGCAGCCCATGGCTTGGACACGTGTACTCTTTGATGGGTAAAAAACGGGCTGGATGGCCGGGCTCAGAGAGTGGTGGTGAATGGAGTTGAATCCAGCTGGCGACTGGTCACAAGTGGTGTTCCTCAAGGGTCAGTACCAGGGCCGGTCCTGTTTGATATCTTTATTGATGATCTGGATGAAGGCATTGAGTGCACCCTTAGTAAATTTGCAGAAGACACCAAGTTGGGTAGTAGAAAAAAGGTACTTTTTCCCTCTGTTTCCTTCATAGGCTGTTCATAGAAAGGACAAATGATTTTATTTCTTTAGCAGTGAGAACCCTACTTTGCATCACTGATAATTATTGCTTGAATGAGAGGAATATCTCTTGAAAAAAAGTCTTAGCTAAGCAGCTTTTACAGTTTTGGTCCACACCTTCTTTATAATGCTATTCAACCTTAGTTTTATCACAATGCTAGGATAGATTGCCTACTTTTATCAAAAGCCAAAAATAACACAGCACAGTATTTTTCTCTAAAATATTATTAAAGTTGGGGGAAGGAGGGAAATAAAACTGACCTGAGCAGAATGAAAAATGGTGCTGCAATTAAAGACACTTAGCTGTGGTAGGGGGAGAAAATAAGAAAATGAAAAATACAGCAGCATGTACGAAATAAACAGTAATTAAGGAATGAGACTATTGCTGTTAAAATTGGTATTTAAAACTTGGAAGAAGATCAAGGAACTTTCTTGTAGCTTTCCTATATTAACACGTACAATAAAATTTCCTATCAGCAAACTGCAGCATAAAGAAGTTAACATGTTATGTTAGCACTAAAATAGCATGAAAAACTCTTGGAGGGAGAAAGAAAGGAATCTAGGGGAGAAAGGTTTCTGCAGTTATACAGAATGATTTATTTTGTCTCATGTGTATTTGGCAATGAAGATTTAAAATTTAACAATGAAAAGGACTGCTGGTATTGCAGTTAATGTTCTGTGTAGAGGTGCTTATATTACTTAGGCTTCTGTTTATTACTGTTGGAACTGTTTTTACATATGTAAAGACAGACAAATTCTGCAGGGTAAGTACATGGCTGGTACAAAACTATATTTCTGGTATGCCAAGAATACTTCTCAAAAGCATACTTTATTCAATTTTAAAATGTTACAAATGCCCTCTGTTTCAGAGCTAGAAGTCATATTAATATTAATCTTAAATGTTCCTAACATTTCTTTTGCTTAAAACAACAAAACTTGGAGTGTTCTGTTGATGTAATGCATAATAATACACCTGTCCCCAAAACGTCTTTTGACAATTCTTTTTTTTTGAGATAGTGAAACCCCTACTTTCTCTGGGCTTCCTATGTGAAGGCCAGCTTTAGTTGACATTTATGTGATTCCCTTCATGGACATTGAAGGGAGGTCGCAGTACAAAATTCAAGAGTTTTTTTTTTTCATTCCTAATAGAAGACAGGATTTAAACATGAAGAATTGCTCACTCCTTCAAGAAAGATAATTTATCTCTTCCCTTAGCACAGTCAGATCCTGGAGAGTTGCCACTTCAATTTTCTGAGACTTTACAACACACTCGACAATATTCAAATAAAATTTTACCGTATTGTGAAAAGAGTGGAAGGGAGAGAAACTGTGTTAGCATTGATTAAATTTGAAACTTTAATTCTGTGAAGGTCAGGAAATTCAAAATAGTTTCCTGCAATGTCTTTACTCTGCTTCAGTGTGTGACCATGCAAATGCTGCTTTCCAAACAGCTGTGTGTTCACGTGACAAAATACTCTTTTACATTGTTTGAAAATAAATTTATTTCAAGGTGATGAGGATCTCATTTTCAAAGAAAACCCTCAGAAACATGAAAAACCTTTCTTCCCTAATTGTCACAATAAAGTGTCTGAGTGTGGCCTGCCTATGTTGTTTGGCAAGCAAAGTGAGTGGTACCCAGAACAATTGGCTCAAGAAAATATAGACTCATTACCAAATATATTAACAGTATGATTTCCAATAAAGCCAGTAGAAGCTGAGATTGTGAACTTCAGACAACTTGTTTGAAACGTACCCTTTGGCTTGTCAGCCAACAATTTGAAAGGTAACTAAACTGCCTATTAAGTCCTCAAAGCCAATCAAATGCCTACTGTCAGTGTCTCCAGTGTTTTCCCTAAAATTAAACTTTTGTATTTTCTTTAAAGGCAATAACAATCATGTCAGTGCCTTTGGACATGATGTCCAAAGCTGAGCATGTTTTTAAAATTAATACCATTATTCTGTCACACATCTCTCCCCTTTTATCAGTTGAAGAAAAGGGGCCTCCTGTAGAGAGTCAAATCTTTTATTTATCATTTCAGTGCTAACCACAATTAACTTTGCTGTTTTAAAGAAGTTATCCTCTTACTGAAGAGACATGAAGAAAAAAAAAGGTCTTCATTTAAAAGAACACATACTGTCAGTATTATCAGTCTTTGAAAATTGCCTCATATTGGTCTTTTTTTCAGTACAATATGTAATTCTTATACACAAATGTAAGTAGCTGGAGCAATGAGTACTGAATATTAGATTTTCTGTATCCTCCTCCCTAAGCACATTGATTGCCTGTGCATCCTTATCACCTAGTAATACACCACTTCTAGACTGATTTAAAAAAAATAACTACAGGATTCTTTATAATAAGGACTTCAGCACCAGCCAGCTGTCAAGGTCTGACCTTGTCCGTATTCATTTAATAATGTAGTAGCTAATGCCTTATGCAACATTTGTTCGGAATCTAAGAGATTCAGTCAACAGAGTTCTAAGGAAATTAACCTGAATTCAAAGAATTAGGATAAATCTTACGTATGTAGGACCAAGGTAAGTGAAGGACCAGTTGGTGAAGTAATGCACAGTACAGGAGAGGGCACAGTGTTCATTCTGTTCAGCAGGAGCCAGAGGAAAGGCAGACTCAGATTGGGCCAAATTTAAAGACAAGTGAACTCAGTGGACTCACTCCTAGCAGCAAACACTGGTTATGCTTCAGTGAGGAAAAGCTAGGTACAAATATGACCATTTAGTACACACTAAAAATGTTCACTGCTTCTTTTTTTTCCAGTTTAAGCTGTTGGCAGGACACTTGACGAGATACTGCTTAATGCCTTGAACATAGGATACAAACAAAATCATTTTGTTCATTTGGGAGCTTACTTTAAGATTTATTTCCTCTGTAACAACTAAGGAGTTATCCGCTGCACCTTTTCTGTACGCTTCTCCACAAATAAAGAATAAAAACCCCAACTCTTAGATACTTAGAGATCTATAAATGTGTAGATAGATGAATGTAATGGCTGGCCAGAGTTACATTTCTGACTCTTCCATCAAGCATTCTGTTTAACACAAATAGAATAAAGGGATTTGTTTTATTTTATTTTTACAAGTGAGTTTTCTTTACTCTTTCTTGCTTTTTTNNTTTTTTTTTTTTTTTTTTTTTAATTTAGATCTAGATGAATCCTTATCTGGGTGGAGACCCTTGTGGTAATAGGATTATTATTATTTCATTTGCCTTTATTTCAAAACAAACAAAATCTTTCATTGATATTATATTCTATATATTGAGTTACAAGCTTCTTTCCAACACTGCATGACACGAAGAAAATTAATGCTGTCCTTCAGTTCACACTGACAATGTTTAAATTTTAGCTAAGATTGTGCAAATAGGTCCTATTAATATGTTTTGGCACTGCACTCTATAATGATTGCATGTAGCTATGATAACGTAGATTATTTTCTTCTAAACACAGACATAATTCTATTCAATGGGAGTTTGTCTCAGAAGAACATGGGGCAAAACCATGCTGAATGACTGCTTACAATGGTCTCCTTAAACCGCACCAAGTTTAGTTTTATTCTTAATTCTGTAGTGTGTTTTTACAGAGTTTTGTCCAGTGTTTAGCCAAGAATGGACTAGCGAAGAGCCATGGCAGTTGACAAAATAGACTTTTCAGAACTTGTTAAATACTCTTTGTCATATGTTTAAACAAAGACTAGCAAGTAAGATCAGGTGAGGAAATGCTTCACATTCACCCTTCTGAGGCTCCACTGCTAAGTGACTGTACATAAGATGAACCAGTTTACTCTATGCTCAGCAACTTAGAGTTACTGAACATAAGTGCATCCATACGTATCCATACATATCACTTTACAACAGCAGTTTATAGTAGTCTCATCATTAATGCAATGCATTAATCAAATGTGCCCCTTAGCAGTCCGGGAAGATGCCCATTGGTGTGACGTTCCATCTCACACCCCAACCCTCCATGTCTCTTCGTCCCTCCCCGCCCCGCCAATGCATGATAGTCCCTGAATACAGGAATTTCAGTCTGCAGCTGAGACTAATGCTCTCATCATTGCTTTTGCGACATCCATTACTTTTGCCAGTTGTTTTTGAACTGCTGTCAGGATGCTTGAAAAAATCTTGATTAATGCCATGAATATAAATCTTATTAATACAAATAGGATGATGCCTATGCAACTGGAATTTTACAACAGATGGATGCCACTCTGTAGTACTGTGCAATTCCAGATGTCATCATCATCTGGCTCATGGAAGAGGCTGAGCATGGTACAGCTGCTCCTAGTGGGCTTCTGCTCTTATGATAAGGTACCTGCAGTGACAGGGACCAGAGCAATGATGCCCTGTAACAGCAGTCAAAATTCAGGATGACAAAGGCTGCTTTCCTATGTGTCTGCATAAGTGAGGTGTTCCTATGTCTCACCATCACAAGAAAACTCACTTTGCCTGCTGATTGCCTGTCTTGAGCTAAGTATTTCAGCAGATCACAGTGGAGCAACCATAGTGAAAATGAGAAGTACTGTAAGGAGCAGTGCTGTTGTGTCATACTAATAACTTTGGCTGCCTGGAAAGGCCTATGAATGGTGTTGTATGGTTGTACTTCTAAATTCATTAGGACTCCCAGCAGGTGGTACATGTTTAATCTTCAGCAAGGTAGCAAGCCAAAATCCTACAGGATTTTCATCTTGCTGCAAGGCTTCCTGAATTATTAAGGAAGGTTCACTAATATTGATGTGGAAACATCAATGTTGCCAAGAACTGGGGTTCACTTCTAGCAGTGCCCAAAGGCAAATCTGCTGTCTGTGTAATCTGGATTTTAAAACGGTGTTAAGACTTCACACATCAGTAGGAAAAATCTGTATTCTTTCCAGTTCCCCAGCATATGGTGCTTTCTCTGGGATCTTCAGGCAGGAGAAAGAGTACTTTGGCTTCATTTTGGTTAGTCTTAACATGGAAAGTGCTTTTGGACTTACGGTTAAACACTGGCTTGTTCCCAAGGATGTGAGGAAAGGATCTGTCTTATTCTGCAGGGGTTAAACAAGGAGCCAGTTATCTCTGGGAAGGCACTAAAATCATTGCTTGAAGTGGTGCTTCCCACATGGATGGCAGCAGAACTGAAGGCTGTGCTACTTTGACATTTGCTGAAGATGTGTATTTATGCTATTTTTTCCTTCATTCTTCATTCTGACTCCTTCCAGAGCCTATTGCTCTATTTTGGTCCCCTGGTCTTGGCATAAGAAGCAATTTTCAAATTCAATACTCTCCCAAGCAGATCTTTTCTTCTTCCTTTTCCTATGGAGATCTGTGTGTGTCTCAGTGGAGAACCCCTTTATACAAGCCCCTTTATACAATCTGAGCATGACAGAACTATTCCAGGCACTTGGTGTTGCCCTTTCTATAACACCAGTGACAACAAAAAACAATCCTTTTCCCCTTTCCCACCTCCCACACAATTTTGGGATATTATTTCCAGCTGCTCTTCCACCCTGGGATTTCTTCTGACTTCCTCTGAGAGGATGAGCTATATTTGGTTATTTTCTCCTACATAAAGCTTTTGTGATATTATCTGGGTGTTTGACCAGCAATTTTAGAGATTATTTGATAGATAGAAAAGAAAAGAGGAATTAGATAGCTGCCAATTACATTCCGCATTCATCAATGCTATTCTTACTTTTGAGGATGCTACCAAGAGACAAGACTTTCCTGGGGTATTGAAGGATCTTACTCAAAACAGGCAACAGGCCAACCTGAAAGTTGTATAAGGGTGCTCTTTATCAAGAGCTTTTCCTCATCTCTCTCCTAACCATACAAGCACTCCAACTGCTGGAACAGTAAAGAGAAATACTAGCTATCTGGGCAGACAAAGCAGAGCTTCTCTTTCTTGAAGTTTGTGCACCTTAGCTTTCAGTTCTTTTTTATTACACCTACAAATAAGTATAAAATATGCTGCAATATTAATAGCATTCTGCGATAACTGTTCAAGGGCAAGTAGTTTGTAATGTCTTAAAAATCTCTTTTCAAGTTTGAAATGCCTCTGTAATGTGATTTTGGCCATTTATGTTATGAAATCTTGACAGCAGTATAAGCTGAGTGCACTAATGAAGCCATGAGCCAATGCTCTTTCACTGTTTCTCATTCTGGCTCTGTCACTACAATAAGCATCACAGGCTGGGTTTTCTTTTCCTCCAAAGTCCTGTTTTGTCAGCTTTTGTGAGGAAAATTAAATTCCCCAAATCCAGGCATGAGTTGTAGCCATAACCCATCTCCATACTGAAGTGACACTTCAGCACACGTAAATCCTATTTGCCCATTCTCTGTAGGAGGAATGACGACCAGGTGACCAAATCTCAGAAACATGCAACCTTAGGGTCTCTCTCAGGAACGGACTGAAGCAAATTGCTATGTCATAGACAGCCTCATGTTAAGGAATATTGACCTGATAGGAAGGAGATGTGTTGAAAACAGCTTATACAGGATTCTTTGTCTCTGTGTTTTTATTGGATGTGTAATACCAGGAAGAAAACAAATATAGGAATTACGTCTAAATCAGCACCTGCTAAATGATATGTCACTTTCTTCAGCAGGGAGAGATATTGTGAATGAATATTATGCTTTTACATCTTTGTATTCATTCATACAACTTGTTCACTTGAGTTGAAAGGGAGAAGAGCATGAATGGCTGAGTTTACCTGCAACACAAAGTTGTTCCAAAGGAAACCAGGGCAGTTAAAACACAAAAAAATTTAAACTTTCAGGAGATATGGGAGAGAGAAAGTCTCCCCTCTGTATTCTCAAGTAATGGTCAAAACTTTGCTTTTGGCCATCATGCAGCAAAATACTGTCTTCAGCAGCAATAATTGTAAGATTTTGCTTCCCTACCACTCCTTAAAAAGAGACAGCATTGTGCTTCTAGGGGGATGAATCATGCTATGGATGCCCATGCAAAAAGTGCAGAAGCCACTGAAACAATGTCTTTTTGAAACTTTTCAAAACTATGAAAAGCTGCTCAGCAGAGTCATCCAGTTCAGACTGAATTTTATGGAGATCACACAGCACTGTGCCTCTATGGAGGTAACAGACCTAGAAAGGAATAACTGTGAGGCAAAACAATACGCATGGGGAAAACTTCAAACCATCCCAAGGCCTGGTGTGTAAGCTTACAATGCAAAACTCAGCACTGTGCTGTTTGTTTGTTTGTTTTTGTGGAAAACTAAACAACACATAATTCTTTGGTTTGATGCTAACACCATCCAGCTCCTCACAATGGTGGCACATCCAGGATTACCATTCCTGTTCTAGTCCCCGTGTCCTTCAGTTCCTCTACTGCAACTTCTTCGAGATTGACATGAGGCCCAGATTAGGAGGGATTTCTTCATTAGTTTTGAAAGTGTTGTAGATGTTTACAACTTACTGCCTCATCTCCAGGTGCCATGCTTCTCTTCAGAACCCCAGGACATGTTCAGGCAGAATCAAAGGCGACATGCCTGCTCTAATGGATATGGAAACTCACTGTTCCTTAGCACTGGAGTGGAGCACTCCTGCCTTCCCAAGGGCACTTTATTTGTAAAGGCAGTCTGGTCTGGTCATGATGACTCCAAATCAGTGCGAGGAGAGAATATGGAGAGATATAAAGTGATCAGTGTGGGATGGAAGTGGAAGACTGCCAGAAGTGGAGCTGCAAAGAATGTATTTACAAAAGCTTCAGTGCAAAGGAAAATGAGGGCTCTTCCTGTAAAAATCAGATGCCTGGGAACAAATACTGCAGGGTGTTTTTCAGAGAGAGGAATGCTATTTTGGTAAGCTGTGATTCTGGCTGATAACCAAAGCAATGGTGTGACAAAAGGATTAATGTGATCATTGTATTTGTTGATATGGGAGTATTGAACAGGAATCTGCTACATGCTTTATTCTGGATTTTTTTTTTTTTTTAATGACTACAGCTACCAGCGAAATATACTGTGCAGTGCTAGTACCAGTATTTCAAGCAGCGTGTTTAAAATTAGAGGGTCAGGGAAGAACCAGAACATTTATTAAGTGATTGGAAACCTATGTGTTCTAATGAAATACCCAAGAATTTTGCTTTAGTTAGCTTAATGAGGGAAAGCACAGTCTTATCAAAGGTCTGCAGGTTCAATACAGGGAACTGAAACATGAAAAAGCAACTCTTCAGCTTATTGCTGAAAGAAATAACAAAAGTAAATGGCTGGAAATTAGACAAGTTAGATAAATGCAGTCTAGTCATGACACAGACATTTTTAAAGGGAAGAGTAACTATCCACCGGAACAACCTAGTACAGGTAACATTAGATTCTCCATCATCAGTAATTTTTAAATTAAAATTGGATTTTTTTAAAGTACCTAGTTCAAGCAGCAATTATTTTAGTAGCATTTTATAGCCAATATTACATGAAAGGTCATCTTAGAGACTTTTGCTCATTTAATCTAAGATATCTAACATTTCCAATCTAATGCTTTTAAAGTAAATCACAAACATGCATAAAGAATTACTGATAAACCCTGTGAGGCATATAAGCCCTTTCAGTGTTTATTCGTGGGTGTGGAATAACTGCTGTGTAATAGAGATACCACTGAGGTAGCATCAGGCCAGGTAGCAGCAGCACACAGCTCAGTGGTCCATGCAGACTCTTTCTGCAAATCAAAGCGAGAATGCTCCGGTGTTTAGCTCCTGCTGAGCTCCCTGCTGTTGCCTGCAGCTCTGGAGCTGTGAACAGCCTTGGTTATAGCAGCAGCTGATGTTGCACCCTCTCTGAAGTGGTTCAAAGAAAGGCCCAGGCACGGCTGAAAATGCATCTGTCACTGATTTGTGAAGTGAGACTTCCCACTGAAGAACCATATTCACTGGGAAAAATTAACTGCAACAAACAAGGCTTGTGGTGGGTTCTGTCACTTTAAATCAAGTCTCCATCTCTGCTTTAAAAACATGCCTTGCCTCTGTGCAAGTTATTGGCCCTGTTGGGAAAATTAGCAGGCAATATTCTTAAGCCTATGTTACAATGAGGTCAAAGTAAATGATGAAAACGGTCCCCTCTGACTTTAGAATATATAAACAGCGGATAAGATCCATTAGCAGTGGAGAAAAAATTAAGAGAGTTTATTTTAAAGCCAAAGAACTGGAGTCCTAGCTTGTTTTTTTGTTTGTTTGTTTGTTGTTGTTTGTTTGTTTGTTCTCCAGAATTGGCACATGTACTGAACTGAGCTCCTTCACACACAAACAAATTCGGGGCTACAATTAAAAATAATAAGAGTAGTAATAATAATAATAATTTTACATTTCAACTCCTAAATACTTCTGTTAAAACTCTACACAAAATTGAGACACGTTTTCAAAGATGATGAGAAATCAGCAATTCCCATGGGTCCTGAAGTGAGAAGCAGCAGAGAATGGTTTACAACTACTAATGTCAATACAGGAATTTCACAAGGAGCCCCACCTCATTTTGCCATGGTAGCTAGCCATTAACACTTAGTCTAAACAGCCTTCCTACCTCATGGTTTTACAGTTATCATGCTATCTATCTATCTATCTATCTATCTATCTATCTATCTATCTATCTATCTATCTATCTATCTATTTATTTATTTATTATGGCCACCATTCAGCCCTTCAGCTCCTGCTTAACCTATGCACCCTGACAGAGAGGTGCACGCACATTCCCCTCAGCTCTGGGGATGGAGGCCTTTGGGGAAGTGACAAGGAAGACAGCTGTGAAGAGTAACAAATCGCAGTCCCATGGGGACAGCTCTTTTTGTCTGAAAGAGCCCGCTTTAAGACAGCCATGTCTGCAGACATTGGACTTCCCACGGCCTCTCATGTTGCCAGCTTTGCACAGGACAGGCCCAGCACTGTGAACTCCAAACCCCAAATCTCCAGGCCTCCAGAGGTCCAGGCCCCTCTACCCAAAGGGGAGTATTCTTCCTCCATGCATAAATATTTACAGACTTTCCAAAGTTCAGACGGATATGCAATCACATAAATTCATACAGTATTTAGGGATATTTTAGACTTGCATAACTGCAAAACAGGAGGATCTCCAAAATGTCATCTTAAAGGAGAAAGCCATTGTGTAGTCCTACTAATGTCAAAATGATTAAAAATGAGAAAGATTTTTTTTATTCATTAGATTTCTCTGAAAATACATAAAATACTGCAGCATGGGTATTTCACTGTGTGTCAAATTTTAACATGGAGTGAATTTCTGCAGCCAGATTGTAAACACTTTGAATAAGAGCACTATTATTATCAATGTAGTTGCCAATAAAAACAATTTTTCAGGTGCTTGAATCCATGACTTCCTAATATTCAAATGCTCTGAACATCTTGCATCCTAGGAACAAAACACGTACAATGTGTATTTCAGTCTGCAACTTTTGGGAACATTGACTGTGATCTAAAGCTCACTTTTTGTAATTGCATTTTCTTTCCTAGAACCAGAAAAAGGTATCAACAGGATACCAATTATATTATCATGCTGGGCCATTTTATATTCTACCTTCACATTTCCTATGGAAAACATAATTATCACTATTATAATCCACTACAAAGGGAAGTATCTATGAAGTGCAACTACAGCTTATATTGACAAGTTTCTTCACTGAAGAAAGCCATGTTTCTCTCGCTTTGTGACCAAGCAAATCTTAAAGCAATACAGTTTTATTTCCAGTACCACATCCAAGAGAAGGATGTCTCAGTCCTTTCCTTCAGCTTACGCTTTGAGACATCAGTCAGACGCAGCTTCTCCTGCATGCTGCCAGGGCTTTCACAGGGAGCAATGAGGACATGAAAACAGACAGTCCCCACCAACTCTTTGCTGCTTAATACATCAGAAACTCTTGGAAACCCCAGAGAAGCTCCTGCAGTCCCCAAATAGGGTACACTTGCTTATTCTATGAAGATGGCTTGCATGCAGGTTATTTGCAACGTAGCAGCTCTTGGGGGAATAAGAAGCATATTAGATGCAGACAGATTCTTTACAGTATACAGCTAGGAAACTTCTCTGAAATAAAACAATGCAATTTTCAGATCTGTAACAATGCCAGATTTTGATTAAGTTTAACAACCACTGAGGAAGGCACAACCTCAACATAAGAACTAGGCTCCTTCCAATGTTAAAGTCTATGTTCCAGAGTCTGGGAGTAAAATCCTGCAACAAGATGGCAATAACAATTTTATAACAAAAATAAAATGAGATATTTTCCTTGATCTCATTCTTCAAAAAGGATGAAAGATTTTTTCTGAAGTTTTCAAAAAGCGCTTGGCTCAAAAAAGGTTACCAGCACAGAGAATTTAATGTAGTTAACTAAAAAAAAAAGGGAATAGTAAATGCAAATAAGATTTTGGGATAGAAAATATTAGGGAAATTTAATTATAGGTGTTGTTAAAATTTTTGTTTAATAACGGAAGAGAGAATCCACAAAAAGCCTCTCTCTCTCTTACAATTTCATTACATGAAATTATTATACATGCTGGTTTACCATTAACAATTAGGATTCCGGTTCCTTAATTTTGATTACCTAGAAGTCAGCAGTAACAAGGCTGTTCTTCTGGAAATTTCCAATGTTTCTTTTTTCTAGGTGTTACATAATTCTTAGAGAAACCAGCAGATATTCTAGCAGTGAATTCTGGCTATGAGTAAAAAGGAAGTCTGGGACTCTGCAGACTGCATGGGTCTGAAAAAGGTGGCACTTCTGATCCCAAGACAAAGACATGGTTACTAGATTTCATTGAGAAGCTGAGCAAGAAAAAGGTGATACTTCACTTCAAATAAATGAATTATCAGCAATTAAAAAAAAAAAAGTTTTATTTTGGTGAAATGAGATATTTAAGAGTCAAGTCCAAATCCTACTGGCCTACTTGCTAATGAAACAGTTATATGAAACTGTAAAACTTTATTCTGTGGTGATTAGAAATTATCATAAGCCATTCGTACAAGACCTCATCTTTTCAGTCCTTTATCACACCATGTTATTAATGTCTTGTTCTGGAAAAGAATTTTTGTTGTTGAAGATGACTCTGAATAGAGATGAAGCTCTTTTCCTACGTCTTGATTTTCAATAGAAAGTCGCCAAACAGTTTGCAGTCACTGGGCAATGATGCTGAATGAGGTGCCTGGAAGAATGCACCAAGCTTGACAACGTGGATTCCTAATTCATCAAACATAGGGTACAGACATAAAGCAAATCACACAATATGGAAATATGTTGTAACTCATCTGTATGACACATGCTCAGCTTCTTCCCCATAAAGAAACCCTTGGCAAAATGTACTGGTAATTAAAAGAAATATAACTGGTGGCAGATAGGATTTAGCTATCAGAAAAAGGAAAAAAAAAACACATCCCTTTTCAGCAAATCATATATGTATGTATATTTAACATACCTAGGATAGAAAGAGATGAATGCTGTTGAGGGTTGCTAAAGCAGCAATAGAATGCTATATACGACATTCTTTTGTCCTAACCTGGCCGATTTTCAAATCTGAGCAAAACAGCCTTAGTTACCTTTCCATGTCTTGCATTGCCTTGATGTAAGAAAGGCTGGAAAAACATGCAGGGCTATGCATGTCAAATAATGACAGTGCCAAGAAAGCCCATGAGGGGAAACTGGTTAAGTTCTGTAATAAATTACAAGACACAGTCAAGTAAGTATTACCTACTCCTAGGACTGTTTCTTTTCTTTTCTTTTTTCTTTTTTCTCCTTCTGAGACTATTTCCCTGAATAAAAGGACAATTAGAACTTTTTTTTTTTTCCTGTTCAGATAGGTGATCAGTGTGAAATTGCACTTAGAAAAACCACTCAGACCAGATAATTCAAAGGGTCATGTTTATTTTACTGAAGTAAGGGAAAGCAGCAAGAGTTCTATTACTCCCATTTTAAAATATTTAAATTGTTTTGGCATCTGTGCTACTCAGTTTTTCTTTCCCAGTTGATGCTATTTACACAGAACTGCATTCTCCCTGGCTATGCATGATTATCTACTCCCTAAAACAATCTTTTTTAGGTGTTGCCAATGACTATCAGTCTTACAATTCAGAAAAATCTCCCCTCTTAGGAGTTTTACATGTGTGAAGTTGCTATACAGAATATACAAATCTGCTGTTCCCAGTTGTCTGTCACAGACTACTCTGAGGAAGTCTGGTGGCTCAAAGGGGCCACAGAGCCCAAGTTAAAAATCACTGTCCTAAAAAGCTGAATTTTTGTTTTTCTTAGTGGTTTTTCCTCTTCTGTTGAAAGAATACCTCATGGAATTACGGCTAGCTCATAGTATGTGCAGACTTCTCATGTTGTACTAAGAAATAACCCTTATTTTTTCCAGTATTGTGATAAAATTCTGCCTGAAAAAGAGATTGCGGAGAATGAGAAAACGATTAATTAGTGGTTTGGTTTATTTAATCAAACACAGGTATCTTGTGGTATGCAATGAAAACAAGAAAAGCAGGTAAATTAATATGCCCTTAGTGTTTTTGCTTGATATATTTATCCTTCCATTATTAATTCTAAATAATGGAGTATGGCCTCCATGTTGTAAATATATAGCCATATGAACAGTGGGATGCAGTGTGCAGTACGACTGAATTTGCTGAGATCACATCTACAAATTTTTGTCAGATCAAGGCCTAAACTCTCAGTGAAGTGCTTAATTTGAACTGAGGAGAGAGGTAGTGGCTGTACCTGGCAGATTAAACGTAAGGATAGGCCCACAAGGGAAAAGGTCTTTTATTTTTCAAAATATTTGAAGTTATGAGCACTCTAGTATGTTCCAAATTGAAAACATTCATTTTTTACAGAATTTTTATGAACCTTAGGAATGAAAATTAATTTGGACAAGTTGAAAGAGAGACTCAACTCCATGACTAACATGGGAATTACCCTAATCCTCTCTTCAACTTAATCACGGAATTTTAACAAGGTTTTTCTGGAAGCCCTTGAGATCTCCTAGGTTGAACATTAACATGACCATTATTTTTATACTGCTTAGAACACACTCATAAACTCAATCTGTGACTGAGTTATGAGATAAACCCTTTGTGCTCTAAATCACTTGTTTGAATCTTGGCCAGAAATTGTCTCCATTTGCTGACTATTGCATGATATATGCGAAAAGCGTTGATGATCTCAATTTAGCATCCGTTCTAACTCCAAATCTCCAGCTATACACACTTGATACTAGTTTATTTCTGAGACGAGCTGTTCTCTGGGGCTGATGCTGTAGATGAAATAGCAGAAGCCCTCAGGAGCCATCCATGCCTGCGAGCAACTCACAGGTTTCTCCTCTGCTCTGCTCTCCCAGGCATACACCTCTCACCCATAAAAATCCCGTGCAGAGATCATACCACAAAAGGTATCACGCACCCCTGCTCTATTAGCTCCTCTTGGTCACAGCACCCAGAACAGGGAAACTCCATGAGCCAGGGGGCACTTTTGGTTACAACACTGTAAATGAGGGAAGCCACCTGCTTGGTAGAAACCCATTCAAGGCTAAAAGATTCAGTAAAACAGCGTTGATGAGAGCAGTTTTTCTGCCATTGTTACTATTTCTGCTAAGTAACTTCAAGGCAGCAGCAGAACCGTGAGAAGCATAATCCAGAGCTCAGAGCTGGTACCCTTCCAGACATGCTGCAGAAGACATTTTTTCAGGCCTGTAGGGATGGAAGAGTTGAGGGAATACGAGGGGCCAGGCTCCTCTGGGTGACAGGCAATTATTCTCATTGGACTGCTGGTTTATGGAGTTGTTCATATGGTATGCTTTGCATTTTGTAGAACAGTTGTGAGTGAATAAATGCTTAAACAGAGTAATTAATAAATGTTAGTATGTCTGCCTACCAGAAATTACAAATAGAAATCTGTTACTGAGGGAAAGTCAACATTTCATAAGCAAATCCAAGCAAAACCTCAGGGTAAGATATAAGGACAGGTGCAATCTCAGGAAGCTCACTGTGGTAAGAGGATACAAACACCGGCAGCACTCTTGCCACTCACTTTCCCTCAATCCCGAACTGCACTTGAATCCAAAACATTATTATCAGACTTCCCTCATTTATCGCCCATCACAACTCGTGGCTTCGACCCTATTTCACGGGCTACAACTTTAAAAAAAAGGGCGGGGTAGGGGGGTGCTGATTTTCCAGCCGGGGCTGCCTCTCCTCGCTCGAGCCCCACTGATTTGCCTTTTAATGCCTCCAGGTGGCTCCGGCTACCCCTGGCCCGGTGTTTCCTCCCCACCGCGGGCGCGCTGCCCTCGGCCGCTTCTCCCCGTCCCTGGCTCGGGTGCGCGGCTGCACGGCAGCTCGCCAGCCCCCGGTGTTTGCAATTTCGAAGCTCGTGAAAGTAGCGTCGTGCCACTGCGCGCTTACGCCGCCCGTTCCCGATTAAATGTATAAGCAAATTCGTTGTTTTCTTTCAAAGCATGAGCGTGGCGTTTTGCGTTATTTTCTAAAGCAAGGAAGGAGGAGGAAAAAAGAAAAAAAAAAAAAAAGCCGAGAGTGTTTTTCTTGCAAACTCAAGTGTAAAATAAGATAATGCACCATTTTGAATCAACACTTCACGAGATTGTCTTCATGAGAATGCCTACAAATCCTCCCCTTATTATGTCCCAGGATGGGAGCTCTGATGCATGGACACAAAACTACTTTGCTCAGTGACCTGTGGGCGAGGGAAAATCCTTGCCAGCTCTGCAAATGACCCAGCACTGATACTTGCTTCTGTAATTGTTCACTCAGCAACACTCCCAATTTCCGTTATGTACGCTGACATTCTTGGACCCGCGGACTGCAGCGCCGGCCAAAGCCTTAAAAAAACATTTGCTGATAAATTCAGCAGGTACTTTGGAATGAAAAAGGACTGAGTGTGTGTGT